>WWET01000531.1:585264-596189 GCA_011038615.1 Limnodynastes dumerilii | reverse complement strand
AGCAGGAGTTTTATGCACCAAAATGTTTCTTTTTAATCTGGAGCCTAAAAGTTCTGCTTGCCTTTTAGGTTCAAATCTTGGACAAGGCCATTGAGATCTCCTTGAGTTACTAAATGTGGTTCAAGAAAGGGATGATGAGCCTCAAAGTTTGAGTCAAGACTTACTTGATTGTCAACATGCTCTGCAGGCTCCATTTCTGGTTCTTTTTAAAGTTTTAACTTTTCTGGAGGCTTTGGCACAGGCATTCCTTTACTGTGTGGCACAGGCCTCATAGCAGATAGTAAATCTGGGTATGCCACAGTGTGATTTGACTTGGAGGTGATGCCCAAAATGTTCCTCAGACAAAAGTAGCAGCCTGAGCAGTTGAAGTGGTCTTTCAGTTTCTTCCAAATCATTGGAACAGCAAGATTCATATGCCGAGAACAACCAGTGAAGAGTCTGACACAAGTGAGACAGCAAATGCGAGTTGGCATCCAAAGTAAAGCTACTTTTATTGACTTAATCCACACTCTCTTTATTTATCATACATCACAGGTCTTCATAAATGGCAATATTTCTGCCCCATTCCAAATACACCAATGTTGCCCGTTAGCTCTTTGCGCTGGCAATTAAGCCTCTTGCTGTTGGTCTTTGAAATTACTTTGTAGATAAAGTATTAAAATGAGAGACTCTGAGAACAAACACACTTACTTCATTCTCTGGGTATAAAATACATTAGATAAAGCAGAGGTCCTCCCTATAGCATGGTAGTTTGGGCAACATAACATCTATACAATGTCTTTCATGCTTTAAGATTCTTGGACCGGATTCACAGATCCGAATTTACTACGCACGCGTTTTTACTCATGCACATAGCAAGGCAACACCCATGACACTCCCCTCGCCCTGACGGGTTTTCGGTGACTTACCCTTCCATAGGGCACCCTTAGCTCTACGTGTATACCTACACGTGTATGTTATTTACGTACATGCGTGCGTATCTAACTGCGCCCTCAAATGCCCATTAAAATGCCTCCCCCCGCCCACTTTCATGTAACTTCTCCCTCTGTACGTATGTCCCTAAGTGTGATTCAGAAACCCGTGCCTACTTGCGTGGAAAAGGTTACTACGCATGCGCAGTTAATCCGCTCCTAAAAATCTGCATGCAATCCGCCGCAAAAACGTATCTGCGAATACGGCCCCTTAAACATAAGTTGAAATACCTTGGTGTCCAAATCCCAGCAAACCTTAAAGACTTACACGCACTTATTTATACCCCTGAACCTAAAGCAGATTGAGTTTGGTACGGAGAGATAGAAAAATCTAAATTTGTCTTTGTTGAGTATGAATGCTGTGATAAAATGTCTTCTGTTCCCTAAACTCTGTATATAGCGAGGCAAAAGATGAGATTAAAGCGGGCCATATACTGGGACGATTATTGATCCCAGCAGGAGGCAGCCCGATAAACGGGACGATTTCCCGCAAGGGAAAGGTCCCATTATGGGCACCATACACCTCTCCTGCTGGAACCGATAACCCTAGCAGAAGAGAGGGGGGGGGGCAGGGCTCTCGTCTACTCTATGTTCTATGCTGCTCTGACAGCTTTGAAGTATACCTTCAAAGCTGTTAGAGCAGCATAATACATAGATCTGCAGCAGTGGCTATTGCAGGGATTAGTAGATACAGGGATCAGCCAAAGTCACGCTGTGTGAAGTGCGGTTTCGACTGATCCCTGTCTCTACTACTCCCTGCCATGGCAGCTGCTGCAGATCTGTGTATAATGCTGCTTTGACAGCTTTGAAGTTATACTTCAAAAAACAAAATATATGTAAATCAAACATGTTAAAAGACCAAATAATCATACCAGAGCATTTCTTTGTAAACTTAGCTTTTGTTAGCTTTTTTTCTAAAAAATTGATCCTGGGCACTAACTATAGCAATTATTTGCCTGATCACTCGATAATTGGGTGATCAGGCCGATAATTGTTCTAGTGTATGGCCAATAGCAAAACACAAGGGGGAATAGTTTTACTATGTGTTGTAGCCTTTGCTATCTCAGTTCTGTTTCGTTATACATCAGATTGGTTGTTAGATAAAAATATAACTTATTTTCCTCTTATTCACTGGGAGCGCTATTCCAAATCAAAACAGTTAAAATGGGGACCTTATTATATAGTCTAATCTATTCTATTATATATTCTATATTATTAGTGTAGAACATGCCTTTTTGCTGTACTTAATGGTAATTACTGTATATTGCGTTCATTGTATATTGTAAATACTAATCTCTTGGTGGGGCTACCTGGTTCTAAAACCCTCTCCTGGTCACCCCCCATGACATAATGGATGATAGAAGGGTTTAGATGCCCAAATATTGTCTTAATATTATGTGTTTGTTTCCATATTAAGATTCCTACTTTAATCTCAAACAGTGCCTATTCTTTTAATCACTCAGCTCAATCGTGCAAGATACTCTGCTGATAAATGGTTGAGGTCTTGTCTGCTTACTTATTTGTGTTACTTTTTGTTTTTGACGTATTTGTTTATACATTTATAAAAATATAAATTCAATAAAATGTTTAAAACATGATGTTGACAATCTAGACTTACAACATGATAATTAAATAAATAAATAAGGACTGGTTCAAGACTTCTGACAATTCACTTATTTCCATGTGGTTGGAACATATATCTCTGATTTTGTGATCTGCATTACCAATCAGCTCAATCCAAACTTCAAATAAATAAGATTTCTGATGGCGGATGAATTTCACTCATAAATGGAACTTGGTTGTCACGATCTGGTTAGGTCTGGAATCAGTTGCGGGTTCCGAGGGGTGTGTAAGACAGCTGGCACTGCAGTGGAAGCTGGGAGACCTAAGGTAGTGCTTGTTCATAGAAGATGGGCAAAACTCAGTGGACCAGAAGGTACAGCGGACTGCTGAACGTGTACTGGACAGCGGACTGCTGGACGGGACTGGATTGTTTCAGAGACTGGACTGGATTGCTCCAGGGACTGGACTGGACAGCGGACTGCTGGACTGGACTGGATAGCTCCAGAGACTGGACTGGACTGGATTGCTGGACAGCAGACTGCTGGACTGGAGTGGCTAGCGGACTTGCTGGAGAGCAGGCAGCTGTAGTGCAGGTAAGCTGGAAGCTGTAGTGCAAGTAAACTGGTAGCTGTAGTGCAAGTAAACTGGTAGCTGTAGTGCAGGTAAGCTGGTAGTTGTAGTGCAAGTAAGCTGGTAGCTGCAGTGCAGGCAAGCTGGTAACTACAGTGCAGGTAAGCTGGTCTTAGAAAGAAGGCTTGATCCAGCTTAGCTGGCAATGCAGGGTTAATGCAGCTGGGCTTGGAAAACAAGCTTGATTAGAAGCAACTAAGCTTCTAATCAACCACACACACACACACGTTTCTTGTCTTTCTGCTATTCCTTAGATGGTGATATGAGTTGAGCACCTTTGCACCTAAATATAGGGTCACTTACCTCTTTGCGGATTCTCACTTTTCCTTCTTTCTTCCTTCATTCAGGCATCTGGAGGAGGACACAAAATTGTAACTCATATGCCCCCATATACACACACACGCGCACACACACACACACACACACTTTTCTATATTTATGTGTAGATATATAAGTGCATATAGCTATATATCTACATATACACACAGATATAGGTATATCAAATATTTAGATATATATCTACACACAGATATAGTTGCATACATGCATTAGATTCACACACATGCATGCATAATATCACATACACACCATGCATTCATAATATCACATACACACCATGCATGCATAATATCACACACACCATGCATGCACATTATCACACAATGCATAATATCACACACACCATGCATGCATAATATCACACAATGCAACACACACACACTTACTTTTTAGCAGATCTGACGCTGAGGTGGACTGGAAGGAGGAAATGGAGGAAGTGGGGGCGGTGAATAGCTGCAGCAGCCAATGAAGGAGTAGCACAATGATCTCAGCTACTCCCTGATTGGCCAACCTGTCAGGCACTGGGGAAAGCTTTGAAAATCTCTATGCGGAGCAGCAGGAGATTCATCAGCTGATAGCGTCAGCTGTGCTCACCCTCTCCTTGCGCTCTGGGCAGGGGCACCGCTCGCAGCACCCTAGTTACGGCCCTGGGCATACCTGCACTTTTGTGAGCCCGCACCGAGTAAACATACAGCTGCTCACAGAATCTTAAAATTCTGTGAGCAGCTGTATTTTTATTTAGAGCCGACTCACAGAAGTGGCGGTATGCCATACCGCCGTATACCGGCCCACTTCGAGCACTGATCATAAATAAGCTGCTTGTTCATCTTACCCTAACTGACTATTAAATCCAAGGCTGGGCAGACTGGATGGGCCATGTAGCTCTTATCTGCTGTCACGTTCTATGTAAGGCTGAAAGAAGAGACATTTCCCAATAATAATTTCCACCAAACAGCAAAGATCCCACCTGGATAAGCAGCAAGTAGCCTCATGTAGTCTGCTGTGCTGACTACATGACTTTGAGTTCTTTTGTGTGCTGCTGACTCCCTGCATCTCATAACATGTTGTATCCTGGATTTATCAGAGTATTCCTTTATCTCCTTGTGTACCCTTTCTGTCCAGTAACCATGACCACCATTGCTGAATTCTGCTTCTCACAGTATATTCTCGTGCAACTGTAGATAAGAGCCACATGGCCCATCCAGTCTGCCCAGTTGTTTGTTTAAAACCATAATGGGCCGTATTCAGAGATCCGTCTGGCAATCGGGCCGCAAATATACGCACGGATTTTTTAGTGGGTGTAACCTGCTCCGTGCAGGTTACACCCACTAAAAAAATCCAGTCACTCCCCTTGCTTTCTCTGTGCGGACGTAAAGTTAGACCTGCATTGACTTGCCCTAACTAACCGCACTCACTTCCGACCTTATTTGTCTTAGGTGCGTAAATTTCCGGCCCTAAAACTGTAAGCGCGCCCACTTTCTATCATCTAAATACTTCCCCCTGCCCATTTCTACGCAAATCCTTCAGTGCGTATATTTCCGTCGCACTTACGTGTGTATTTTTCCACGCCCAATTCACAAGTCCGTCCCTTAGGCATTTCCGCTCTTATCCTCTACGTTGACGGCGTCTAAAAGTTACTACGCAAGCGCAGTTGATTCGCAATTGATCCGATCCTAAAAATACACACGGAACTTTAGTTAAAAAACGGACCTCTGAATATGGTCCAATGACCCTAGACCCTATTTACCCTTAATTTAGTTTAAGATTTAGGATATCATTATATTTATTCCAAGCCTGTTTAAACTGTTCGACTGTGTTAGCCTGAACCACCTCTGATGGTAGGCTACTCCACTTATATATCACCCTTTCAGTGAAGTAATTTTTCTGCACCTTTCCTTTGAATCTACCACCCTCCAGATTATATTCATGCCCTCGTATTCCATTACACCTCCTTCGAAAAATGCCACCCTCCTCTAGCCAGTCACAACCCTTGATGTATTTAAAAGCTGCTATCATATCCCCCCCTCTCCCTTCTCAGCTCCAAGCTATACATGTTTAGTTCCTCTAGGCTTTCTTGGTATGTTTTGTGACATAGGCCATGGACCATTTTAGTTGCTCTTCTTTACACAGTCTCTAATGTATTTATGTCTTTCTGGAGATAAAATGTATTTATGTCTTTCTGGAGATATGGCCTCCAGAACTGAACACAGTATTCTAAGTGAGGCCAATGATCTATAAAGGGGCATCACTACTTCCCTCTTTCTGCTACTAATTCCTCTCCCTATGCAATCAAGCATCTGACTTGCCTTTCTCATTGCTCTGTTACATTGCTTGGCTACCTTTAAGTCACATGAAATAATGGGTCAGATCCAGACCTACGACTGCTAGCGTATTTACAATCACCGTAGTCGTAAAAATGCTGATTTGCATGTTGTGCGCATGCGTGCGGCAGATGTTATGACCAAAAACTCTGAACATACTTACGAGACTAGGATCAACAACGTAACTACGGATGAAGGGGCGTGCCAGACATACGTACGACAAAGGGGAGTGCCTAGGGGAGTGAATAGTAGTTACGAAAGCATAAATATGCTATGTGTTGAAACGTAACCCAAGCATAGATCTGGATCTGGCCCAATGACTCCTAGATCCCTTTCCTCCTCAGTAGTTTCTAATATAGTGCCATTAAGGATATATTGAGCTTTTGGGTTTTTGTGCCCCAAGTGCACAATTTGCATTTTTTGGCATTAAACTGCAGTTGCCACACTCTTGACCATTCTTCCAGTCTACCTAGATAATCCCTCATTTTGTGTACTCCTACTGACATGTCTACCCGGTTACATATCTTTGTATCATCTGCAAAAAGGCATATTTTCCCCTCACTATCACAGGCAATATCACCTATAAAGATATTAAATAGAACTAGTCCAAGTACAGAACCCTGTTATACTCCACTGGTTACCTTACCATCCCCAGAAAGGATTCCATTTACTACCATTCTCTGTTGTCTATCCTGTAACCAAGATTGTATCCATGCAACTATCTTTAAGTCCAATCCCAAAGTTTCCAGGTTATTTAAAAATCTGTGATGTGGCACAGTGTCAAAAGGCTTGCTAAAATCTAGATAAGCTATGTCTACAGCTCCCCCTTTATCTAATACTTTACTGACCCAGTCAAAAAATGAATTAAGATTTGTTTGACATGATCTTCCCCCAGTGAATCCATGCTGCTTGGATCCTGTAAGTTACGGGATTTAAGATACTGTACAATTTGTTCCTTTAACAGTGTTTCCATCAATTTCCCTACTACTGATGTTAGACTCAATGGTCGGTAGTTTGATTCTTCTTCCCTACTTTCACTTTTATGCAGAGGGATGACATTTGCTATTTTCCAGTCCTTTGGAATTACCCCAGTTATTAGTGACTTATTGAATAATTCAGTTAATGGTTTTGCCAGCACCCCTCTAAGCTCTTTTAGTATCCTTGTATGTATCCCATATAGTCCCATTGATTTGTCTACTTTCAGCTTTGAAAGTTCTTTTAATGGACCGTATTCAGAGATCTGTTTTTTCGGTAAGTTCCGTGCGTATTTTTAAGATCCAATGAAATGTGCATGCGTAGTAACTAAATTTACGAAATCTACGTTGATTTTACACATGGAAGTCCAGTAGGCACGGACTTGTGAATCGCACGTGGGAAGATCCGCACGGAGGGGCGTGTTTATAATCTGTCCGGAGAAAGATCTGTGTAAGTGGGTGGGGGAGGCACATAAATAACCATTTGAGGATGCGGTTAGGTAGATACCCACGTACAGATCTATTATACGCGTGGAAATGCCCACTTAAAGATACGGGTGCTCGTAAGTCATCATCAGCCCGTCCATGTGAGGGGAGTGTCATGGGTGTTACTTTGCTACGTCCGTGCGTATATTTGCGAACCTTTACCTGACGTATCTCTGAATACGGTCCAATACCTGCTCCTCAGTGACAGTAGTAGTAATTTCCCCCATTGTATTAATAGCCTTCCCATATAAAAGTGGACCCTTCCCCTCTCTTTCTTTTGTGAATATTGAACAGAAATACTTGTTAAGATGATCTGCCATAGCCCTTTCACCCCCAATAAGAATCCCACTCTCCATTTTGAGCCTTCCGATACCCTCTTTAGTTTTTTGTCTTTCATTTATATACCTAAAAAGATTTTGTCCCCTTTTCATACCAAGTGGGCCAGTTTTTCCTAAGTTTGGGCCTGATCCAGAACTATGTTCGGTGTGTTTTTACAATGGTCGTAAAGCGTAAAAACGGACATTTGTACTTACTGCCCATGCGCAGGGCAGATGTTACGCTTCTGAGCGTATGGACCTTGAGCGTAACAGCCTCGTAACAACGCTCGAGGGGGCGTGTCTGCCATACGAAATCTGGAAATAAACACAGAGGGCGAGTTGAGGCATTTCAATCATACAGTATGGTCTTTTAGACCGCATATAAGCAATCTACGTATCGAAACGATACACAGATTACGTACAATAGCTACTACACATGAGCAGTAGCTATTGTTCATTGAATTACGTCCGTCTATGGAAGACGGACGTAGTTCTGGATCCGGCCCATTGTCCATTTCCTCCTCTTGCCCTGGTGGCATATATATTACTGCAGTACGAAGAATAACTCCCTGGGTTTCTATGGTTACCCAAAGCACATACACAGTATTAATAACTTTAACGCATAAAAGCACATACAAAATTGAGAACAGCAGCACCTCTTAGGCTGCCCTGACACAGCAGCTTGTAGTTGGATGCAACTTTAATTTAATTGCATCTGCAACCGTCTACAGACAGCAGTCAGTCCACTCTAGACCTAGACTCACCTAGCTAGGTATTAAATCATTTGCCAATTAATTGCGACTGCTTGATATCTAAGGGCCCCATCATCTTGTTGACAGAGGTTATACCTCTATATTGGCAGCTCATGGGACACTATCAAGATTGGACTATATCTTGGTGTCTGACTTCCTGCTTCCTAAAGTCATAGCTACCCATATTGAACTTATTTGTCTCTCAGACGATGCCCTTGGTTTGGTATTACTGGCCTCTGGACAAGATCAAGGGATGTTCAGACCATGGTGACTCCCTGTTCACCTTGTTAGCTCCCTGAAATTTTGTAATATGCTGGAAGCTGCCTGGTCAATATACGCTATGTCCAATGCAGACCAGGGGATAGATCCAGACCTAAGTTGTTTTTACGTTCATTGGCATAGCATATTTACGCTATCGTAAGTACTATGCACTCCCCTAGGCACTCCCCTCGCTAGTACGTACTTTACTCGATTTACGTCTGCCAAACCCTACCTTAACTTTTCAAAGCATTACTACGGATATACATAATGCATTGACGTACTTAACGGTCTAACCCGGCCCATACTGAACGTTTTCAATGCGTATCTCTGCCGACAAAGCGTATTTCTAGGTGTCCTATGGAAGATACGCCCTTTGGTTCGTATTTACGCTGAAGTTATATACGATCAGAGTTACATAGCATAACATCTGCCACACGCATGCACAGTACATGCAAATTTTAGGTCAGCGGCTAATGTAAATACGCTATTGTACATAGCTCAGGATCTAGCCCCAGGTGTCTCTTCACTATTCTGCAAAACTGCCAAAGCAGAAAGATCTTTCCAGAATATATCAGATATGTGTGGCCTCCCCTACACAAAGTTATAAAGATAAATATCTGGGGTCTAAAGAGAGGTTTAATATGCTAATATCACAGGTTGAAGATAAATATATTACTCAGGGTCGTTACAAATTTTAGCAATTTGTTAATTGACAAAGATGTCTACTGTCTAATCTCTTGGCAGGGTGTCATAGTTCTCCTAACATAAGTTGTATTAGAAAAATGATGGTTCTCAAATTTATGCAGACAAAGACATCTCAGAAAATCTTCAGGGAATTTTACAGACATTGGTATACAAAAACAAATAGCCTTAGAAGCAAAAAAATGAGTTTAGGGACACGTTATCAACTCCCCATATCTCCCAGCAACATGCAGAAATGCTCACAGCCCCCATAACGCTCCAAGAGGTTACTGATGCCAATAAAAGACTAAAACCCCTTAAGGCCCTAAGTCTAGATGGGTATACTGGGGAATATTATTTAATACCACCCTCCAAAATAGCCCCCACTCATTCAGTATTTAATTCCATGCAAGATACTCACTCAATTCCTTTGTATTTCAATTCAGCAATTATTAAAGTACTTCCAAGCCTGGGAGTGGAGGGATCACAAAAATTTTTTATTTTAACTCTCAGAGCAGAGTATAAAACTCCGCTCTGAGGGTTAGTAAATAGCCAGCCCCATTGAAAACAACGGGCTGGTGAGGACAGGTGAAGTTTTACCACATGGCCATAGAAACTGGTGATTTCCATGGAGGTGCAGCTGTTGTAAATAGCAAAAAGTTCATTTTTGGAGTTATAACTTCATAACTCCTAAAATGAACTTTTATAGGAGGGTTAGAGTTAGGCCGCAGAGAGAGGAGAGTTAAGGTTAGAGATAGGGGAAGGTTAGAGTTAGGTTGTGGGAAGGGGATGGTTACGGGTAAGAAAACTTACCTGTCACCAATTGACTGATCTGACGACAGACAGCTCCTCACTGCTGCAAAGATTTTCAGAAAACAGATTTTATGGCGAACCACACCCCTACACACCCTTTATACTGACCTCTTAACTTACTTAGATACTTATCTCAGCCTTTTTCAGTAGAACAGGACTGCCTGCTCTTCCTATTGCTTTTTGCCCTGGCACTAGAATCACTAGCGATAACTCTGACAGGGAGGGATAGGTTTCAAGGATCAAAATGGGAAGTACAGAGGTAAAGCTTGCCCTCTTTGCAGATAGAATGTTATTGTCCTAGCAGATGGCATGCTCCAGAGCCAGGGGCAAAAAGGAAAAATGGTGCCCCCAACCTTGAATTAATAACCAGTTTAAACTTAAAAATGATCTTATTGGTGCCCCACTTTGACTTTGCACACTGGGCGACCGCCCCTATTGCACACCCCTAATTACGACCCTGGCATGCTCAGTTCCAGCTATTGATCCGTATCTAGCAGAGAGATATAAGAACAGTGAACCCTGACAAACTGTGGTTCTGCACTCTTGATAGGTGTAATATAGATCTTGAGCAGACAATTACTTCCACATCAGATAGATATATATACACACAAACACACATATCAAATATATATATATTTATTTTTTTATTTATTTTTAACATACATACACACACACCTACATACATACACTCACACACATACATACATACATACATACATACATACACTCACACACATACATACATACATACATACATACATACATACATACATACACACATACATACACACACACACACACACATACACACATACAC
>WWET01000531.1:557983-580448 GCA_011038615.1 Limnodynastes dumerilii | reverse complement strand
CCCCCCCCCCCCCCGAAGACTGCTGGAATGGGAGTAACTCCTTCCATCATGTACCATCATGTACAGAGGACCTGCATAGGTATGTGAGTGAAGCACACAACACACAGTGTGAAGCCAGAGCCAGCAGCCAATGCATCTGATAAGAAAGTGTTGACTTTTCTAATGCTATGCCATCTCCAGACCCCTTATATACTCCACATGTAATACACATTGGGTATAATAGGGATCAGTAGATGACACACTGTTTAAAGCACAATTGGCTTATTTAAGTGTTTTGAGAATGGCATATACTATAATATGTATGGGATTTATTAGGGTCTAAGAATGTCACATTACCTACTGTGTATATAGTACTCCCAGATCCATAATGTTGATACATGTCATCATGCTAATCGTGTTGACATGTTAATGCATACCTTTGCTGCAACTGGCACTCGCTGTTTTGTTCCATCGTCACTGGAGGAATCCTTCCCTGCAGGCCATTGCACCACAGATGGCTTGCACATGTCTGTTACTACAGCTGCTGCTAATAGTGGGCGTGTCCTTCCTTCCTCTGCCTTTTATGACCTCCTGGCTGCTGTTATGGAGAAATCTCCCAGCCAATCGAAGCTGTAAAGGTGATCTGCTAGCTAATCACTAGCCAGCAGCCCCTTTAGTCCTGGCAATGGCATTCATCTACTACCAGATATAGAATTAGGTCTTCTGTGCTTTCCTACTCTTGCTGCTAGTGATATTCTCTGTGTTCTGAGTGGCCTATTTCATTCTCTTGCCCAGGGGTGTAGGAACGAAAATTTTCATGGGGGGACAAAAGGCCAATGACTACTGAAGCCCCTTTTTCATGAGGTGCTCCAGGCCCTATGGGCCAGATCCTGACCACTGCACGCTTATGTACATGCGTGGGTCCGTAGTTACACAACCATAGCGGGAAGTGCACGCCCCCTGGACTCCCTGATGTTAGTAGGAAATCTGGACACTAACCTGTTCAGATAGCTACCTTAACTTGTACGACTAGGTATGCAGCCATACAGCCTATTCGTAACAGAGCTTTCCTCGCCCCCTCATTAAATGGCTATCCCCGCCTGTATAGTGGGGATACGGCCATACTTACTGACGTACATAACTTAGTTACATATGTCAGTAGGTATGCAGACGGAACATCTAGCGTGCACATGCGCAGATGTTCCATGACAGGGGACTTACGCAAATGACTTGCGTAAGTCCCCTGTCGTACCTAGGTCAGGGTCTGGCACCATGGCTCTACTATTCTTAAGGCAACTGTTATCTACCCAAAGATCTGGCAACAATGAAACAGCTGCTAACGTTTTACACTCTCCAGAAGCCACAATTATTTGCTCTCTCTGTTAACGTTCAAATTATAAGAACAGTCAATGGGAAGAACCGCTTCCAGGTCTCCTGTGTCTATTTATTCTTACTGCAAATTGTGATAGCAAAATGAGTGGAGATTCCAAGACAGAAAGAAAAAAGTGTTTGCAAGAAGAAAATGTACAGAACAAGCATGAAGACAACTTTATTTTTGGTAAATAGAAGTGACAACAGTTGACGAGTTCAAATAAAGCTATTATTGCTTCGTCCCCATTTTTGCTTCATCTCATTCACCTCACTTTTGTGCAGAAGTTCATGGGGCCGCCGCGACTATAGTGCCCAGATCATCACCCCCTCCTCCCCCCCCCCCCCCCAAAAAAAATCATGGGGGGGGGGGGACTGCCCTCTCTTCCCCCCGGTTCATATACCCCTGCTCTTGCCTAGCCTCTCCATTTATCCTGCCTCCTTAAACCTTGCCTCTGTTCCAGCTCTGCTCCTAGTCTCTCCTTGTGTATCTCTCCCTCTCTCACTCCCAGTGTGATTGAGCTCTGAGTCTGAATGCCCTTGCCTTTGTTTAGTGTTGTTTGTCTCTTCTAGCTATTCTCCATCTTGCCTACCCAGTGTTAGTCCACCTTCCTGTCTACCCTTTCAGGGTTGATTATTTTCACCCCTATTCTATCATTGGGTATTGGTGCTTTAGTGTTAGACTGAAGCAGTGGCCAGGGGCCATAACCTGCTAGGGTTCTGCAGCCCAGCCTATCCCCACCATTAGGGGCTCTAGTGAAGACCAGACTCCTAGTTAGACTCTGCGCAACCGAAACAAATATACCCTATAAGATGCCATTCCTGGAACCCTAAAATGCCCCACATACTTTTTATAGTGTGCGATCACCAGAACACTAATATACTAGTATTACATGTAGGATAATATTATGGGTCTGGAATGACCCATACCATTATATATGTGGGGAATATTAGTGGTCTGGAAATGGCACACTATATACTCTATATAGTGTCATTGGGCCTGATTCAGACCTATGCTGCCCGGCGGAAATACGCCGGACATAAGATAGGCTGAAATGCTGAACTGCGCATGCGTCGGCCAGATGTTGGCCAGCGTTACTACGGAAACGCCTGATCTAGGATCGGGCGTCCGTAGTATCAGCGTAGTAACAGCTGAGGGGGCGTCCCTTTCCGTTACTACGCAAATGTTAGTGTAGGTAGGCAGGGGGAGGTAGTTTAATGAGGGAGGGAGGGGTTTGAGTTAATACGCTCCTGTCCGAGCATATTTTCCCTTGCTTAGGCTGGTTGAAGTTAGTGTAGCCTTCAGCCGGCGTAAGCGAGGAAAAATAAGCTCAGACAGGGGGGGAATGTCGGGGGGAGTGCACGCCAATACGCTGTGCTCTACTAAGCACAGCACATCGGCGTAGGTCTGGATCAGGCCCATAGTTCCAAACTCTAGATTAAAGTATGTGTCATTCCCAGATCGATAATATACCCTACGTGTGCTTTATATCGTGTGCCATTTCCATAGTTATGTAATGTTAGGGAGACAGGGAGGGGAATTTGGATTGGAGAAGGGATAGGGAAGGAGAGATGTGTAATGTAAAGTGGACAGGGAAAGACATGTCTAAATGTAAGCGGGACAGAGGGGGACCATGTGTAATGAAGGAGGTGCAGAGAGGGTGAAGTGTATGGAAGAGGGGGCACAAGAAGGGAAGTGTAATTAGGGGGGCGAAACCGGAATGGAGATGTGTAATGGAAAGTGGGAGATAAATGCATTATGGGGGTTAGGGAGAGATGTGTAATTTGAGCGGATCCAGGGAGGAAGATGTGTAATTGATGCTATTTTTATTTTCACCACAGACTTTCAATGCAGTCAGAATCAACAAGAGGTGAAGAGAAGAACCCAAGAATCAATATTCATGTAAGTAAATACAACACTTTCTTGGCACGTGCTTGCCCCTCTCCCTGGCACACCACACTACGAAAGTACAGGTTTGTGTGAGCCATAGCACTCATCTGCTCTGGGTGTTATTAAACCTCACTACACCTCTGACTGTCCCCAAATATAGTTCTGCAACTACCTAGCTTGTAAAAAATACACCCAGGACATAAGAGCCTTCCTGCAGTAAATACTGTATGGCAGTACCACAGTAAATACTGTATAGCAGTACCACCCCTAGTGGGTTTGAACCAGGGCCTTACGTACTCCCCACCTTCATTTACAGAGCTGTGGTCTGCTGCTACACTACATTAGTAGCATGCTGTGGCGCTGTTAATGCCACCAGAAAGTGATCGTGGCAGAGGTTAGCAAGCACCACTATCCGCACTAACTAATATTGGCTCCAGTTAATCCCCTTCGCTACTACTCCTTGGCAGCATCTACAAAGACGAAACACGCAACTAATATAGCGTGTAGCTGACTGCAGCTCTGTAAATGAAGCTGGGGGCTGTCAGCTGTAAAAGTTTATAAACAGCCATCAGTGCTGAGTGTTGTTTATAAGCAGTAGCTGGTGGGGGGTGCAGAATAGTGACCAAACTGCGCATGCGCCAGTTACTGGATGGGGGAGTGGGGCTCTGGAAGTCTTACCCTGGGACCCCCCCACTCATAAGGGTGGCACTGTTTTATAGGGGTTCTGTCTGATGTAGACCAAATTGCAATTATTAATAAATAATTAATTTGACACTCCAGCTCTGCAGAGCACCATGAAACTGCTCAACAGCATATATAATGAGCAAACTAACTACATTTATCTATTAGTAATAATGATGACACAAGATTGAAATAATAATAACAAAAAATGAGTGCTCCCCTATTTTCTAGACAACTTGAAGCTCTACAACAAAAGAGGAGCCACAGGTTGGGATTACCAGCATTGAGAGCTCGAAAGAAGGTCGTAGACGCGCACCGAAGCATGCGCCACCCCGGGCAGCGAGTTTAGCTACGTATCTGGAGGTGAACCAAGTGGAGTGTGTGAACGGGGGCGTGCACGCTGAGCCGAGGTGTGGCTCGGAGACTTTGCGGTCACACGCACGCTGGGGGCGGATGCGCGTGCCTGCATTGAAGTCTGAAAGTTGTGTCCGACTCCCGGGGACCACTCCGGCCGAGCGGCAACATGGACGACCTGGGTGAGCAAGAGGCACCAGGAAAGGGGGTCACCTATCTGTTTCTTTTATCCATGTCTCTGTTACTATGGACAGACTGTTCGGAACAGGATGCAGCGCAGTTGTTCACGGTTGTGCTACGGATCAGTAGTCTTAAATCGCGTCGCTGTGATTGTGATATGTGAGGTAGAATTAAATCTTTGGCCTGGACCCTGGGATAACTTACACGTGTAGCTTTTCCTCTGGTCACATGGAGTTACATGCTTTGATACTAGCTTACTGTGAGGCAATGCAGTGCTAAGATGTCCTGGCTTATAGAATGCCTGTGATTTGAAGAGATGTGTGTATGGTTATATGTGTCTTCATGCTGTGGGATAGATATGTGAGTAGATAAACGTTGCACAATGAGTGTACATATCTTTCTTTATATTCTCTCTCTCACCGTTCTTGTGTTAATAACATTTGTTAAAATTAGCCTAGTGTTTGGATAACAAAACAGACTCCTACTTGTGTGAGCATAGGTTTTCTTCATTACTGTGGAATGAACTATTGATTTGGGCTTTTTTGGGGGAAGTTGGAGATGACTTGGCCACATTCTTGCTGAATGTTGCATCTTTAAAAGGTCTCTGCACATCCTGTATGTGCCAGAAGTTAGTCACTACTGGGATCAAACGTCTGTTAGAAACAGGATAAAATGACATGCAGTGACACAAGTGATGAGATACTTTTTTTTCAGGTTGAGAGCGATGCTGTGGTGTTTTAAAAAAAATCT
This sequence comes from Limnodynastes dumerilii, assembly GCA_011038615.1. Lineage (NCBI taxonomy): Eukaryota > Metazoa > Chordata > Amphibia > Anura > Limnodynastidae > Limnodynastes > Limnodynastes dumerilii. The sequence continues at coordinate 575,245 of WWET01000531.1, read as the reverse complement.
AACATGTGGCTGTTTATTTTAAAATGTTTTTGCTGTCTTTGTTTTGTTATTTCTGAAATTACGCATGTTAAATAGAAACTTTCCTAATTTAATCTATGCTATTTGCACAGAGAATATCAACTGCAAGAGGAGAAGGAGCTCAGTGTTATTTCAAGGGATAGCTTGTGTATTTCTCAACTAGCCATTCAGGGTTCCCTTTAAATAAAGATGAATGTTTGCTTTTTGTCATTTGTAGATGAGTTAACAGTACATACTTTATTTATTGTTATTTGGTGGCAGACTTTTATACCTGTCTTGGTTGATGTGTTGTTAGTCCTATGGTATTTGTTTCTCATAGGATATAATGACTACCATTGACGTGTAGATGTGCCATGGCCAACCTTTACCACTCAAGATGTTCTGATACAAAAACACCCTGCATAGTTTTTGCTGATAACTGGAAAAGCACAATGGGACTTGTAGTTTTACAACACCTATAGTGTCGCAGATTGCCAATGTCTGGTGTACATGAGTTATCTTTCTCACCTTGTAATTCTGAAGTCTTTTAGTTGCAAGAACAGTAACTATTGCTTGAGTGTAATTTTAAACCAAAATATCAAGGCAATTACATTCATTTTTAGGATTGTTTTCACTTATGTTTTGTAAAGGTGGGTTTATTAAATGGACAGGAAGATATCTTATCCATGCCACTTGTGGAAACGAGTTTGGATTGTTTCTTAACCCCATTTCACTGCACTATAATGTTTCTCTATAAAAATAAATTTTAACTGCAAATTAAACATTGAAGCAAAAGTAATGTAATTTGTCTCATTTAAATTATCAGTCTACTATGTGTATTTAATTGTTAGAAATGTGTGATGCTAAACTAACCCCCATCCCAAAGGAGAACCATTTTTCAGACTACTAACTTTTAGAAAAACAAAAGTCCTGGTGAAAGTCTATTCCATAGAGACAGCCCAACCCAGTGTGGTTTGACTTGCTGACAGCCAGATAACGTTTACCTGGTGTTGGAACAATATATGTCTGCAAGGCAAATATTTGCATTCAGACAGTAATTCATGAAAGTATCCTGTTGTTGAACCTTTTCTATTTTTTGTGATTTTATGTTAGGAGTACTTGTTCTCTTAACTTTGCTTAACTGATCTGTGCAATTGCTATACTTTTTTATTTCCACTTTAAAGGTTTCTTTTTTTTGCATTTACCGAAATAGCTTGTGCAATCGTTACGATCCTTTATATGGTTTGTTCCTGTTTAGATTACAGCTTTGTTGCAATGTGTGTGGAGGTGTAAAGTTAGCTCTTATGTTTTCAAGTAAATTAATAAGTTAATAGTGGCAAGCACTGTGGTCTCACCACAATTACAAACATTAACTCTTTATTATTATTAACATTTTTATAGCGCCACAAATTGTATGCAGCGCTTTACCGAGAACATTAGGCATTCACATCAGTCCCTGCCCCTATTGGAACTACATACTAAGGTCCCTAACACACACACACAAAAACTAGGGTTAATTTAGTGTTCAGTGCTCACACACACACACACACACACACACACACACACACGTCAGCAGCCAATTAACCTTCCAGTATGTGCTTGGCATGTAGGAAAAATTCAGAGCACCCGGAAGATACCCACGCAGACAAGGGAAGAACATACAAACTCCACAGATAAGGCCTAGTCTGGGAATTAAACTTGTGACCTCAGCACTGTGAGGCACAATTGCTACTTAATGAGCCACCATGCTGCCCAATTTTAGGAACATATAAATATTCAAAATACCTGATTTTCATGCAGCGTAAATATGTTCTCATGTAAGAGAAACAAAAGCAATTTATGTGATCAAAAGCTATAACCTATAAATTGCTATAAATTCTAACTTGTGACTTAGCAGAAGAACATTCTTACTTGACATGTTATATTAGGTAATTGTCTGCAGATTATATATATATATATGATTTATAATTTTTTTTTTTTTTTACAAAGTTGTTTTGTAAAAAGCTATATCCTGTGCATTCCGTGGATTACTACAAATCGCCCTTCCCTCTCTGTTTTCTGATCTGGCATTGAGAAATAAGGTGTGTGTTGGTGTCGCAATACATTATTTAGAGGTGGGCTTATGGGGGGGGGAGGGTTTTGACTGTCAATAGATGGGTGTGGGAGGAAGGGCCTGCTTCCTTACTAAGCTGAAGTTTATTTCCTTTCATTTTCAAATGTTAGCCCAGATGTTGACACTGCAGCATTTACCACAATCTTGATTTCACTTCATTTATGAGATTAATAGACCTTCTTAATTGTATCCATTACAGCAGAGAGTGTTGTGTACTATTCCTAATACAGTTCTGTGCTTCTGCTCTACTTTCACCATTATCATGTATTTTTTTTTACTAATTTATGTTATTTCATAGATTTAATTGTTTCATTTAGCAAGCATGCTGTGACCTATACATGTTATCCTGGCAACTGTAGCGCTTTCTGACAAACCTGAATCTGTATTGAATAAAATTACAACATATTTCATTATAGTAAGAGTGATTTGGTAGTATGTCACAAGGAGGAATACACTTTGACATTATACAGTTTAAGGTGGTTGCGTACGTTTATTTCCCAACCTAACTTGCACATCCAAGAGTTTGATACACTTATTTATAGTGTCTGTTCTTTAGTGCAAGTTATTGTAGGTCACTGCAACTAGTGGTTAAGTTCAACACATATGAATCTTGTGATTTAGTTGCTGATTATTTTAGAATGACTTGTGTTATCAGTGTCTGATGAATAACTGTAGCTATCAGTGTAAAGAGAACAAAGATGTTTGATCCAAACTTGTCTCCTATATTATATGCAGTGTATAGAGTCGTCATTCCTGTGCAGTTACTCACTGTGTGAGTATATGAGGTTACACTGGATTGTATTACAGCTCAGAGTGGTTTGTAATGAGTACTGGTTTTGAAGACACAAGGGACTCTTGTTTCACTTCATGATTTGATATAACTCCTTTGTACAGCTGTTTGTAGTTTGCGATTTACTTACGCAACTTCCCTTTTATGAATAGCAGTAGATATTATAAGCTCTTTGGAAATGATTACTTCTACCACAGACTGGGTCTGTTTTTTATATCGTTTTATAAACATTTAAGTCCATGTTTGTAATTTTTTCATCTTTGATACTCATAAAAAATGTCTAAATGTAAAGGTTAAGATTTATACACTAAAAATAAAATGTCTTGTATAAGGGTTTTGGTTCCTTTGATCACATTGTAACTGTGTAACTTAAGACCAATCCTATTGATGCAACTTTGTCAAGTGACAGCTACACATCCCATTGTTTAGGACTGAAGTGCTAATCTGCTGTATTAGTATATTTATGGTAGAAGTTTGTTCTTCCTGAACACTTAGATTGGAGCACCTGTATTTTTAATAATTCTAGGTTGTGTTTATATGTAAATAAACCTATTCTTATCTTTAATATTTCACTTGTGGTAGAGGTATGAGTTCTTTTCTCTTAGTATCTACTCTTTAGGGTGGAGTGGTTCGTTTCCCTGGGTCTTATACAGCCCAGTGTAACCGTAGTCTCTACCCAGAGCAGCTGACTGCCTGTGAATTGTGTGTGTGAATATATAAATGTTCATACTGGTCCTTAAGTACTATAGTTTTATAATCCACATCTCATAGAATACATTTAAGTCACATAAGACAACACGAAGAATCATATGTGAAAGATGTGCTCCCCCTTATTCCCTCTATGGGTCTGATTCAATTAGCCGCGTTGATGGGAAAAAGTGCATGTGGCGCCTTTTCCCGTCGTATACGGTATAAAAAATGGGCGTATTTTCATACGCGCCTCTATGGGGGTGCGTATAAAATTCACCCCCCAAAAATTTCCTGAATTAGCTTCGCACAACAAAATACACCCATGAGAAGCTAATTGAATCAGGCCCTATGTCTACAATATCCTGTAATGCATAAAATATAATGTATATAATTGTATATTGTTGTACATAGTTTTTTTTTTTATTGTATTTGACCATTTCTTGATGTGTGCATGTAAAGTGTTAGCATTCTTGTATAGTGTTTATAAAAGCCTTTGTTTTGTTACATGTGGACAGTGGCATTTCTGTATTAAGATGTTCTTTATGCAGTGCTGATGTTGCGGAGATGCAGCGAGTGCCAACATGCAGGGAATGTCAGGATTCCTTGAGACTGTACTTGGCAAGAACTGCATTTCCCTCCTGTGATAGGAATAGGCCCTGGGGGCAGCATTGCAAAAATCACTGTGGAATGTGATCTTACTGTATCCGCCTTCTGTGTTGTATATTTTTCTTTACTTTAGAAATTCCTCTCCTTGTCTGCTAACATACTATGGACCAATCGTGTCAATTTTTTAAATTCCCTTGATTTATATAGTCATTTTATTTCTATATTTAGAGTTATATTCTTTCTAGAACTGTTTAGGGTAAATAGGTGTCCTTGCTTGATAATGCTATGTGTCATCATTGTGTGATCCCATCACATAGAAGTTGTGCCTCTCCCCAGCAACTGTTTTTCTTTACCTTTTCAGATTTTTTTTGTAGTGGTGTGTTCATAACATGTTTTAAATTCAGATTTCTTGTAGGTACTGAAAACTAGTAAGACAAGGATTTTGTCTTACAGGACACTTACTGCCTGCAAGCCCTCAGCACATAATAGAAGATCATTTTTTATTATTTTATATAAATGTATTTAAAATTGATATTTGTATCTGGAGCAGGCACAGGCATTGCGACACATTCAACTTTATACTAATTCGTTATCTTTAATTACATCTGTTTTTACTGATGTCCATTTGAGTAATGTATCCAGCTAAAGGTGCCCACACCTTTTCCATTATTGTTCACTGCAGAAAGTATCTGATAAACTGGACCATTTCCCACTAGACAAAGATCCTGATGTCGGGATCACTAGTTCCTGCTGTCGTAGATCATTCTTCTAGTGTGTGACTTGACTTGGTGCCATGTTGTAAACTCTTGTGGTCTGATGTCTGTATAATGATTAGCTATACTGTGTGTTGCTCACAGTGCTCAGACATTGGGGAGATGGCTGCGTGTGACACCTTCACCTCCTGGATGGAGTTTTCCCATTTTGCCTTTTCCATAATAATTGGCATGTACAGCAGTAACTAGGAGAGGTGTGGGGGATCTCCGGCCAGAAAAAGGAGGCGCAGAGTCTGATTATATGACTAGAAAATGTTTGTTTCTGCAGACATTATTGGTTATTGATCTTAAACAATCGAATAATCTGAGCTCTGTTTAGAAGGACCATTTTATAAACATTGGCAAAAAATAAAATCTACAGTGAATATTGGTCCGATCTATTGAACATTGGACTAACAATGGCTTTAGTGTGTGGCCTTGTTAATCATGTTGTATTCACTCACTCTCTCTTATATTTAATGTATTACCGAGAGGGGCATTTTTAATAAATGTAGCATCTTTGTGTTATTGTTTGACTGCACCTTGTGTGACCACTCTGATACCCCCTTCCTTATGCCTCACTTTGGAAGTGAGAGAGATTTTCCTGGGTGTATATCCAGCTGCTGACCTTTTGTCCTCTGTATTGTGTCTTATGATTGAAACTTGTGTGTGTGGGATATGGTATATGACTGAGAATCCGGAAATGGCTTCATTGACTCACACTGAGAAAGTCTGACTGTTCGAAGATGCAGCTTCCATCCTGTTTATCTAGTGCACACATTTACCTATCTGCCGACATACAGGCATAGATGCAGCATTTGTTATTTTCTGATTGATTGCTTTTGCATAGTTTAGTTTAAATCGGTGATTTAACAGAAATAATATAATATCAAATTTGACTATAGATAAATTATTACAAACAACTTTGAGATTTGGCACATAATAGGTTGTCTTTGTATATAGGTTTTACCACAACATGTTTCAATTAGAGATAATAAACATTGCATTGTTTATTTTCTAGCATTTGTTTATAATACAGAAAATTAGATTGTTAAAATTTAGGCTTTGGCTGCATTAGTGCTGCAAATCTGACAATATAATGGGCCTGATTCAATTGCCTGTGAAGACTGGAAAAAGCGCCTATGCCCATCTATTACGGTAAAATAAAAAAATCCACTATGTAAAGTCACGGAACAGGCACCACGATCTAGAATCGTGGGCAATTAAATCAGACTAAGTCAATAAGCAAATACTGCAAAATACTGCTAGTGTTTCCGAAACCTTGTTACAAAAGTGTATAGAAAGATTTCTCATAGTGTGTTGTCATAGTGTGTTGCAGTTAATTGCAAAACTGAATGTTATATGTACCTACTGTGCTGCCCAGTGCATTTAAATGTTTATGCCCACATCAGCCTTTGCAGCTGCATATTTAAAACTTCCCTCTACTTTTCCATGCTTATACATCTTAAAGTTTAAACTCTCTAAAAGACTACTGTAAGTAACTTTTGTATGACGCTCACTCTCTGCCTTTCTGTACTGCAGACGCATTGCTAGCTGACTTGGAATCCACCACATCTCACATTTCCAAGCGGCCGGTGTTTTTGTCAGAAGAGACTCCATATTCTTATCCAAGTGGGTGCCACACATATCAGGAAATTTCTGTGCCAGCAGCACCTACCAGCGAGTCTCTCAATGGCTCAGTTACTGACCCAATGGATTCCTGGACCAGCACATCTAATAAATTCTCCCATCAGCAGGTAAATATTGGGTGAATCACTCCCACTCTCATCTGTTGGATTCTGGCTGTAGATAGTTATTCTGTTAGCTCACTTTTTCTCAGTATTTCTGAGTTGGTGCCTACATTGAAGTGAATTAAGCAACTGCTAGTTTATCCACTGGGTGACTGGTGACCTTTTTCATCTGCTTGCCCCCTGAATCCCCTGGAACGGTAGCGCGTGTCCTTTGTAGGTTCAGCGGCAAGTGATTGGTTGCCGGTGGAAGTGTATGTATCTTTTTCTGTTTATATTTAATATTGGTGTGCGCTTGTAAAAATTTTTGTTTTCTAAAAATCTGCCACCTTTTTTTTTTTTTTGAGCCCTATTCTAAAAATAAAATCCTTAACGATCAAAAACAGTATATATTAAGTACTTATTGCAATCTGAAGGTTGATTGCTTATTACCCTTAGTTCTCAGCTCTTCATAAATACTGTAGTAATAGAGCAAGATCTTTAGAAATAGTATTTAATGATATGAATTGCTCATCAGTTACCATAAGAGCTATTAACACAGTTGTACAGTTGTTATACAGCTCTTTTTATACATATGTGCACAATATTGTCCAGTGTGTGCAGTACTTTCAATATGTATTCACTAATGTGTAGACCAGTGTTGGCTAACCTGTGACACTCCAGGTGTTGTGAAACTATGAGTCCCAGCATGCCTTAACTGCAAAAGCATAGCAGATACATGACAAAGCATGATGGGAATTGTAGTTTCACAACACCTGGAGTGTCACAGGTTAGCCATCACTGGTGTAGACAATATTGCAGGTGCATTTATGGTATTTATTTCGATTGCTTAGCCAGATCATTTCTATGCTAATAGGTACATTATCCCTTTTGGTTCAGTAGAAGGGCAACATTTGTAACTTTGTACCTATCCCAATATAGCCAAATTGGACCAGATTCACAAGCGGAAGCTTCTTAAGTGCTGAGAATTAGGAAATACCCTACTATGCATGCGTCATAGGTCGTTTATGCAATGTACATACCACTTGCGTACATAGATTTTTTTTTCTTTAAAGTCTGCATGTAGTAGGTTAGGAAGAAGGAGGTGTACCGTTGCAGCCTTAACGAGTATTTAGGTTGAAATGGGCGGGGGAGGCCGGGAGGGTGGGGGTAGGCACACTCTGTACGTTTTGTTTTTTTTCCCCAAGACTAAAAAGAAGCTTATGTCACACTTAAGTGTCGTTAGGCACCTAAAAACTGCGGGAGGTTTCAAGGGCTGGACAGGAGAGTTAGGTGTCAATTGGCTGTCACCTAACTTTTTCTTATCTCTGAACACAGTCCATTGTCTGTTTGACCAGTTTGCATATGTCATATTTTGAAACATTGTTAAATGTGTTCATGTCATCTACATATAATAAGGTAAAATATTTGTTAAAAATGAGAATGCAGCACCATCTAATGTGTAAATAGATGAAATACAGTGACTTTACCTTGCTTACATTCACAGACTCCCCTCCACAGTTCTCTCCCTAAGGACAGTGTGGGATCCTCATCTGCTGGAGAAGAGGAGCATGTCTACAGGTAAATGTGATGCACTATGGCTTCAGGTGTAACCCTCTTCATTTTAGGTCCTCAACCCCAATGTCTTCTGTTTTATTTATCTTGGAACAGTTTCCCCAACAAACAGCGATCTGCAGAGCCATCACCCACTGTCATGAGCTCATCTTTGGGTAGCAACTTGTCAGAGCTGGACCGTCTGCTTCTGGAACTGAATGCTGTACAGCAAGCCCCCTCAAGTAGCCTGTCTGCAGGTGAGCGTTTCTGCAAAGTGGTGCTAACATTCCCATAATATCTTGATTTCCTCTGTGAATATCCATTCTACAGGTACTTGCCTATCACCTTTATACAAGAATGTCAGTAATACAAAGTATTTGAAAAGCATAGTTGTAAGCTGCTTTCGCACTGGAAAGGATTATGTTCACAGCAGAAAGTATCCGATAAAAGGGTCATTTCCTGCTAGGAAAAGTTCTCGATATCACTGTCACACACACTACTTTGTGAACAATAATCATGGTGGACGGTATTCAGTCATTCTTTAATAAGAATAGGAGGCTGTCGTCGGAATTTATTCTTCTTTCCTACGTGTGGTTTGTGTATCCACCAATAGGTATGATACTTTTAGTTACCTGCAAGGAAACTGCTTTGTACATAAGGGCTTAACCAAATCCTTACTCTACGATTTTCATGCCTCTGCCCACTCCCCTTGGGTTCTGATCCACACGGAGTGCAGCATAGTCTGCAGATGTTATTACCTGTGAGTACAGTCCAGTATGTGGCTTGTTGCCATAGCAACCCTGGAACAACTCCATGCACTGCAGAATATTGCTAGCTTTGATCCAATATCAGTCAAGAACTTTAAACAATAAGATATTTGGACCTAAGCGTTTAAAGACTGGTTTTTTTCTCACTATGCCTGCACATTACAGCGATTGTCTGTCTGATCTTCTGTTTATTGGATGCTCAGACACATAATCTCTCTAATTTGTTGCCAGCTTAACTTTAAACACACCATACTATCCCATCTCAGTTAGGCTTGATAGGCTTAGTATTCTAGTAACTAAATATTGACTTGGTTACCATGGTGTATGTCATTATTTAATCTAGACACAGCTAAACTTAGCGGCACTTCATTTGGTGTACCTGAAGATTGTGCTTTTTATATGGAAAACATCCTGTCAAAAGAATAACATTACATAATTGTAGAATCTGTTCCATGAGTATTTTTTGATTACTTTATTACGTGGTAGTAACTTTGCACTTTTGTTTCTGATAGTTATCTGTTCATGAAAGTAAGACTCATTCATTTATGTATGCATGCGTGCGTGCGTACACATATACAGGTCATTTTTGCTTGTTAAGGAGTACTGTGGAACAGATCATAAATATTGTCATTTCCCTTTTAGATGACTTGTGCCGAAGCATCTCGCAACCTGTGGCTCCTGCTGTCCTCCCGAATATCTCTGATGGTTCTAGTATGAAGGTTGTCCAATCCTTGAAGGAAAAGCCTAAACGAAATGGTGCAACAAGGGGAATAGAGGATGTCCGTCCAAGTGTAGAGTCTCTTCTGGATGAGCTTGAGAGCTCTGTACCTAGCCCTGTGTAAGCAATTTTCTTTGAGATTTTTTGTAAAGTACTTTTTTTATGTTTTCTCTTGGAGCTTAATACTTCTTTCTCTCTCTCTCTTTCAGCCCATCTATTACTGTGCCTCAAGGGGAAATCAGCAACCCCCAAAGGGTTACTGCTAGTCAACAGCAAACCCGAATATCTGCCTCTTCTGCCACTCGTGAACTGGATGAACTAATGGCGTCACTTTCTGACTTTAAGGTATATTATGGCTACCAGCAGATAAATTTTAATAGACTTATCTATTATCCTTTATTCCTGCTTCTAATGTCTTGCATTAGGTATTACTTACACTAAAAGCTCTTTTTGAGGAGAGATTCTTTTAGTCATGGATTATTGTGTGATTAGAGAGTTATTTTATTATCTGTAATATTTCTGAAAATGTTGTTTGTGCTATCACTTTTGCCATAGTGAACAGTGTATTGGTTCATACCTGCTTCATAGCGATAACGTTAGAACTTAAATATGAGAGCCTTAAATTAAACAAAACGGTGAAGATATGTTTACATTTAGTGCAAAGAACTAAAACTTGTATTTGAACATAAAAAGAATAGAAAACAAAGCACACTTAGCTCAGTAATGCAGGGCCGTATTCAAAGATCCATTTCCAACGAAAGTTCTGTGCGTATTTTTAGGATTTAGCATCAACTGCGCATGCGTAGTAATAGCGATGCGCGGTCTACGTTGAAGTTAAGGTCGGAAATGGCTAAGGGACGGCCTTGTGAATCGGGCGGAGAGTAATGTGGCCCTAAGTGCTGCGGAAATATACAGACCTAAGGATTTGCATAGAAATGGGCGGGGGGAGGCATTGAGATGAGGGAAAGTGGGCGCAGTTACAGAGTTAGGGCCCTAAATATACTCAACCAATACACATAAGGCCTGAAGTGAGTGCGACCAGTTAGGGCAAGTCAATGCAGGTGGAAGTTTAGGTCCGGCCGGAGGTTGCGAGGGGAGTGACAGTTTTTTCTGGTGGGTGTAACCTGCTCCGACCTGCCACTTAGTTGCGTATGTTTGCGTCCCGATCGCCGACGGAAGTCTGAATACGGTCTGCAATGTGGCATACAGTTAATCAAGGGGAGAGGGTTCAATGTGGCCTATGTCTGTACAGGGGGTTGCTATTTTATTTTGGTTAAAAGCCTTTTAGTGAGAGCAACATTAATAAACTGGGCCCTGATGAGCCTGTATTTTATACTTTCTCTATTGTAGGTCGGTAAAAGGTACTTTTTTCTTAGTAGTATGAAAGACTATAAGATTACTGCTGTTATGTTACACTCATGGTGCTTAGTCATTGAGATGATTAAAAACATATTTGTACATCCAAAAATGGCTCATACTTCCCCATTCAATTTCTGCTTTTTTCCTTTTTAACCCTGTTCTGCTTATAGAATTCCTTTTTAAAGCATTTGGATAGTTAGTAGTCGTCACCACCACTGTCTTAAGATTCTCTTAAAAATTGCAGCAAAATACATATATACTTTTTTTTTTACTTTTAAGGACTACGTATGGACCTCATATAACTAATGTCGTTTACATTGCACAATAGGCATTTTTCTGTAATTGGTACCATGCTGTGACAAACAACTGGTTATTTATTGATGTTTTTCCTCCAACCTTTGTGTGGCATTAGAAAAGAATATACAGTACCATATATGTTGTATCTGTTAAGGTAAAGTCTTCCTGCTTATACATTTAGTTTATACTTTTATACATGTTTTTCCCCACAATTATTTTAATTCGGATAACTTTAATTAGATTTTTACAGTGGTTTATTACAAACACAATAAAACAAGCCTGGCCAACCTGTGGCTCTCCAGGTGTTGTGAAACTACAACTCCCAGCATGCTTCACCTGCTTAGGTATATCTGATAACTGACAAAGCATGCTGGGAGTTATAGTTCCACAACACCTGCAGAGCCACAGGTTGGCCAGGCCTGCAATAAAACAATACACTGTATACTTGACGTTATACTGACTCAAATACTTTCATATTACCACATTCTGAATGTTAGAAAGGTGGATCCTAACTATTTAATTCATTACTTATGCCAGAAATGTATCCCATGCTAGTAATAAACATAGTTTATAGCCAAGTGCGATCAATAAAGACTTGCTTATATACATAAACGATTAATATACCTTTGAAGATCATTACCTGTCCTGTAAACCCGATCCAAACAAACAGATATCTATTGTCAGTAATGGAAACGCCACCCTTCTAATATAGTTGCAGGTAGTCACGTCTCCAAAAACGTTCACTCTGATTTTCTGCACTTCTTGTGAACACCTTCTGCCTTCCTCATCAGTATCCTAAAAGCAGAGGCTTTCCACAGCGGAATACATGATTTAAAACTTGTGCCACCTAAGTGGCTATGTGCTCATTGTCAAATCCTCTATCACTGAAGGATCAGAGGCACCACAGTAGATCCACAGTAGATCAGTAGGAGCCTGCTAGGAGAGCCTGGATGGTTGTGTGCCCAAATATCACCTGTCCCACTTGAACCCAGTGTAGGACTCAGTCACCCATTCCTGGAGGTGAAACTGTTGTGCTGCATAATAATAAAGTTGTAAATTAGGGAGTGTTATACCCCCACTAGACCTAGGTCGGAATAAAATATCCCCCTTCCAGGCATGAGAGCAAGCCATTCATTTTATGAAATACTTGAATGGGAATTGGGACAGGTGATTATATAAAAACATACAAAAACTTTTGCTGAACTACCATCCTAACAAAATTAACACTGCCTATAACAGACAGAGGGATACAGGGCACTGCGCCTGTAGGAAGGATATTTAAATGAGAAAAGGGGCGTTTTTCTCATTTAAATACTCCGTACAGTCCGGTAGCTGCTAAACAAGCCCTATGCTTAAACCATCTCTGAGATGGTGTAAGCGTAAGGAGCACCTCACAGGAGCTGCAAAAAAAAAAGTTAATTTGTTTAAAAAAAAAAACAAAGAAAGGAGAACCTCAAGTGCCAACATGCCCTGCCAGCCAGGGCCCGCAGAGCTTGCTAAATGTCCCCATTTATACCCTTTGGACAGTGTCAGAATTATCGTGAGATCGAGAATTCTGACACTGTCCAAAGTGTATAAATATCACCCAAGGACAGTGCAGATGGCATTAGCGTCAGGACGTAGTCTTCCATAGACAGACGTAGTTCAATAAACAGTACCTACTGCGCATGCGTACTACGCATGCGCAGTAGCTACTGTTTATTGAACTACGTCCGTCTATGGAAGACTGACGTAGTTCTGGATCCGGTCCATTATTGTTACTATGAATAAAAAGCAGATACTGGGGCTGCTCCAGAGCTGCACTTAAGTTCAAACCTGAGCAAATCCGTTTGTCATGTGAGGGGAGGCATATTTAAACTATGAAAACTGAATTGTAGTTGAGGTGAAGTTTCCTAGTTCAACTCCTAACTCTCAACTCCCTTCATGCAAAAGAATTCAAATTAATGTGCACCCCTTGCATTGCAAAATGGTTTAGCCAAGCTGTAGACTTGCACCTGTTTTGCCCTTACTCCCAAACTCTGCATCTGAATCTGTTAAAACGACACCAGTCCCCCTGTGAGACAAACTTTATCATACAAATCATTGGAATTTTAAAATGGCTTTTTTATTTCTTGAAACTGTACATCAACATTCAACAATATTTGCATTTTTTTTTGTTTAAACTGTTTTTATTTTGACAATACACAGTTTACAGCATATTCACAGTAGTAGCAATATAGAGAACCTATCAACCTTTTTTTTGTGAGTACGACTTACCTGCTAAGGGAAGTGCTGAAGTACAACAATTTATTGAGTCTAAAAGAAGTAACTTTAATAAGATATAACCACTGGCATAACATTCTTATGTCGGGTGAGGATAATTTTAGATGAAGATCAGGCTCAGTCTTTCATTTTGTTACATCTCTCTCCCCATCTTGCTTATTATACCCCTCTTCCTTCAGATACATCCTTCTCTCCACATTACACTTCTCCTTGCATGACATATTACACCTTTCACCCCTTCTGTTATATCCCTCAGCACACACTACATATTACACCCACCCCCTTTCCATACATTATACTTTCCCCTATTCTGTTATGCTACTCTTTCCGCATTGTACATTACACTTTTACATCTCTCTCTTACTGTATATCCCGCTCCACAAATTACACCAATTACACCATCCCCTTCTGTTATATCCCTTTCCACACTACATATTACACGTTTCCCTCTTTCTGTTATTCCTTTCCCCTCTGTTATATCTTTTTCCACACTACATATTACATGTTACCCCTTTCTATAATGGCCCCTGTTATATACCTCTCCACACTACATATTACACCTTACCCCCTTCTGTTATATCTCTCTACACTACATATTACACCTTACCCCCTTCTGTTATATACCTCTCCACACTACATATTACACCTTACCCTCTTCTGTTATATACCTCTCCAAACTACATATTACGCCTTACCCCCTTCTGTTATATATCTCTCCACACTACGTATTACACCTTACACCCTTCTGTTATATACCTCTCTACACTACATATTACACCTTACCCCCTTCTGTTATATATCCCTCCACACTACGTATTACACCTTACCCCCTTCTGTTCTCAGATTTATCTTTTTAAACTTGGTTATGTTACATTTTAGAAGGTAATCTCTTTTTTTTGTCTGTGTTATTCCTGATCACATTACAATGGACAAAAATATTCCAAGTGGGATTCTTAAGGAATTCTCATCTAATTGTTTTCCTCATTGGCTCTTATATTGTGTGGGGTATACATTGTGTATATTTTTTCCCCTCTAGTTTAACTATGATTATTTTGAGTGGTTGTTAATCATGTTTACAGTACATTGTGGCATTTGTGTTCTGTAACTTTCACGTTTCTTTGGCTTTTTTCTTTACTCTACTGCAGACCTGCCGCCGTACTTTATCTGGATCTCTTTCTGATCAGCATAGAAATAGCCCTGCATCTCCCCTAAGCACTTCATGCCCTACTCCTCTGTATGCAAGTCAAGAGAGCAGATCTGATTCTTTCACACCAATTAGTCCTGCAGTTCTTCTGCATATTGATGAGGAGGAAAACCCTGCCTCAACCTTCCCTGCTAGGAAAGGAACTGCCCAGTTAAAACACGATACAGATATAGATGAGGCTAGGAGTGATCAGTCCGTAACATGCCCATTAAATGCTTATAGTTTAAGAACAGACATTTACCTACCAAGCTTTTACAAAAAAACTCAAGTTAAGCAGAAAGAACTTGATGTTTGTCCAACAAACCACTTGCAGTCAGAGGTTACAGTCCAGTCTATTGGTGCTGATCAGGTGACATTTCCACCAGAAGACACTAATACCTGTGCTTCATGGAATACACATGAGATCATGCTTAGAGGTAAAGAAGCTGTTGCACCAGAAAGTACAGCTAATGACCTTGAAAATGTACATAAGGATATGGAACTTGCTGGCAGACAAGGAAGCTGCAGTAATCTAAACTTTGAGCAACAGTCAACATCTGGATTATACCCTGACACAACTTGGACACAGGAATCACAACAAATCATGTTTCCAGAGACTCCAGCACGGGACCAGATCTCTGCCTTACGTCAGGCAAGCATGGCGTGTGTGCAACTTGTCCTTTGCATGGAACAGTATGCATGCCTGAAGTATCTATACTCTAGCTGCATGCAGAAATATATAAACCCATGTTGAAACATCTGAAATGTATTTCTGTTAAGGAGTTGAGTCCGTGGTTCTCCTGCTGTGTTTTCCAATAACCACTGTGATGCTACCCAGTACTGCTACCGTGTGTAGTTTGTTTTTGGAGTGCAACATGATGGTTTGATAGAGCCGTTTTAGCATAATAATGTATTGTTTGTTCAGATGAAATCTGTGATTAAAAGAACTAAAGAAACTCCTAATGTGCATCCAATGTCTCGTGACCTCTCCCCACGACGGAAGTATGGACCAGCTATATATAACAAGAGTGCATCACAAGACCGTCTAATAGAAGAGCTACATGGACGGTTTGGCATAGACAAACAGGAACCTTGCAAGACCCCAGAAGATAACTGGCTAACAGAGGGAGTGATCATTACCTCCCAACCCACTAAAAATGAACGGTTGTCTGAGCAGAGGATTGAGAAGGTAGATGGAGTATTGGGAAAGTGATAGTCTGTCTGGATTATTATATTTTAGGAGAGCGTGAGAAAGTCGCACATTTTTTCATGCGCATTTAAACTGAGACATTTTGCTCCTTTTGAACGTATCTACATATTGTTTAGAGATTAGGCAAATCTACAGTTATATAATTGATGTCATGATCAAGTGTTTACACGAAAACTATTTTTGAAGCATTTTAATAATGACATTTATCATAATATTTAAAGCCTATATAAATCATTGTAGAGTTTGATTGGATAAATTGTATGAACCTTGACAGGTTGTAAACACAGGACCACATCCTTAATTCCACTACCCCTGTGATTGTATCGCCTCCTCACCGGCGATTCCATAGGTAGATCCCAAGAACATTCCCCTTGCACATGCTATGCTTCCGCTCGCTGCACCCTACCTTGAGTTTTGCATAATGGTGAAACATACATCCCACCACCCACACATGCTGGGATGCCCTGCCCCACTGTCACATCATCAGGATTCAGACCCGTGCCAGAAACTTGTTAGGCACACAGGAACACAATGCGCAATTTCCACACGCAGAGTGGGGAAAATGGCCTCATTGTGTAATTCTGGATCCGACCCACAGTACGTAAAGCATGATCTTTAGAACACTTATATCTACAAGAACAGGCTTCTGGGAAGTTAAATTATAATGTCTTTGTCTGATAACCGTAGTTGGAAACAATTTACCATCTGCACATAGCTATATAATCTCTTCATTGATTTGGATATCTTTTCTATTTCCTTATGTGTTTTTTTTTTTCTGTTTAGATAATCATACCTCCAGACTCTCCACAGCTCATGAGAAAAACTTTATCTGTCACTACATCTCCTTCCCGTACACTGCAGACCACAAGACTTGTGTCTAAGTCTACATCCCCAGCTCAACCTCCTCTGTATTCTCCCCCTTATTCTAATTTATCATGTACTACAAGTGCTGCATCTTATCTTCCACCTCCAGCCCCTCCATTGCCCCCTGTACTACCTCCTGTGCACACTACTATATTAAGCACACTTCCCCCTCAGCCGCCATCATCTTGGAATAGCTATAGTGATGATTACCAGGATCTGTCCAGAGCCCTTCCTCCTCAGGAAGAACATAGAACTCTTTGTCAGGATGAACCTCATGCCCCTTGGATCTTCACCTCTGCTCCTTCCAGAGCCCTTCCTGCTTCAAAGTCCTGCATCTCTGTGGCATGCCAGACAGACTGTCATCCACTCTTTC
>WWET01000531.1:525454-539885 GCA_011038615.1 Limnodynastes dumerilii | reverse complement strand
AGAAAGAAAGACTGCGGGGGGGGGGGGGGGGGGATATTAGTAGCTTATGTTTAACCATATTGTGTATAGATGAATGCACTACCATTGGGTGGTTTATGGCTGCCTCCCTGGTGAGGCCACATGATCTGTGCATGGGCTGAACTGATAACTGATGCAGTTGTCATTCATGGAAACGGATTTGATCCTACAGGCAGTGTCAAGGGGGGCAACATGGGAATATTGTGTTTGGGACATACCATGGTCAAAAATGTCTTAACTTGAGGATATTTATAACACATTGCCCTGCAATTATATTATTCTGTCCAACTGCTTCACCAGCTCTGTGACAAGTATGTATTCTACAATCAACTCCGTTATAGTGACTCGGTAGGTATCCCACTGATATATGTACAACACAGACAACATGTTGGTGACCAACATACAAAAATTCTGTTTACTGCTATACAATACAGACTGCATCCTAGTTGTTACTATTCAATATACACTTTCCCCTGTGTGGACCGTTGTCACACTTCGGTGCAGTTCTGCCCACACCTAACTCATTCATCCAGCCTCTCTTTTTGATACCTTATGGCATTTAAGAGTGCCATAGGGCTACCTTAACTAACTGTATGTAGTTTCCTTCTTAAGAAGGAAACAATGCTCGGAGAATGCCTCTGCCCTCTCTGGCTAATCTAAAGCCCTCCCTCTTCTAACTAAACACTCCCCTGAGGCAGCATTCGCACGCCTCTTTCTTCCTAAACCAATAACCTAACAGGTATGTAGATTGCGTGAATGACCTACTACACATGTGTAGTAAGTCATTTTGTAAAAGACTAGTTAAGCAGCTGCTTAAGTAGGAACACGGTCCCATGTCTCTAGCAATCCACTTCTGCCCCTAGTATAGGTGCCCAGCCATCCACATTTGCCACTTTCATGTGTACTAATCCTTAGTTTCTGCCTCTAGTGTATGTGTAATGTCTCCACCTGTCACGCCACAGTCTGTGGCTGGCTGTACTGTATATTCTACCTAGCTGGTATTTTCTGTGGTCTGTCCTTTGTCTGCTGGAAGGCTATAGAGGTGTTATACTTACCTCTACAATGATTGGAAGGTGAGAATTGCTAAGTTAGATATACAATATAAAAGAGATGGACCTCCTGCTGTACTCACCCTAAACAAGGATTTTTTTTATGAGGAACCCTTGAACACTTAGAAGTTAAAATGTGTCATATCTCCCACTGCTCACCATATAAACTGACAAGATAGAACTATATATTCACTCTGGATGAAATAGCTGTCAACTTACTGTGTGTACATGTTCCAATAGTAAGACTTAAATACAAGATCTCGAATGAACCCCTTCAGAAGGTTATAATGATTCCTCTGAGGTGTTCTCCTTTCTCATCAGTCTCTTCTCCCCAATATTCTCAAGTTCTCATATCGGTGGGTATATAAAAAAAAAAAAAAAATAGCACACAATCTTGTGAAATACATAGCGGATAGGTTAATACATCTCGTGTTGTTTGATTAATATTCTAACATATAGGATAAATACTTTACCTTTCTGTTGTCCCACTTCTGTCTCTTGACTTCAATGTTGTGGAAAATGACATCATGTAGAGAAGGGTAAGGTGACTTCTAGTGTTGTCCTGTTAATACCCAGTCACCTTAATATTTTGGATATGCATTCACATTTATTCCATCTTGGGTTTCAGGCATGTAAAATCAAAACTTAGTCTGATTCTCAGGTTTTCAAATCAACTTTGATGATATTCACAAATATTTATTTCAGAGTTTTCAGTGATGTATAAGAACAATTTAAAAAAATTGGTTTTAACGTAAGACTGTTATAAATCACTGAAAACTCGGGGAAAAAATATTTGTGAATATTAAGTTGTTTACTTAAAATACTATTGAAGTTTCTCAAACCTATTTGGAACCAATGGCCGTTCATAGACACTTAGAGGTTTTACTGTTACTATTCACAAAAGATTGATGTATGTGTTTTTTTTTCTACCCTCTATAGTGATATTGCATTCAACTACCAAAGGATATAGCTTTTTGTTATAATAGTTTTAAAAAGAATTATCCCAACGATAACTATGTAACCAAAGATACATGCTTTCAGTTCCTGGATGACCATCTGTAGTTCTCATAATTACAACCACAAGAAAAACTTCCACTCAAAAAACAGTCACATTTATCAATAGATGTAGATGCTTACCTGTGGGTGAAGTGTAATGTTATACACAATGCCATGACTTCTGCTTTCATAGTATAACCTGTCAAATTACCTTCACTTAGTTTACCACACTAAAATATCTATAGTATTACTTTATCTACTAATGTGCTCTTATTTTGATTTCCAAATTTATGTTTAAAATCAGTAGAAGTGTTCAGTCCAAGATGCTATTACTAAGTTTTTGTGAACTCAGTCGTCTAATAAAGTGTTTCTCAGCCTCGGTCCTCAGGGACCCCTAACAGTGCATGTTTTCCAGGTCTCACTGCTGGAGCGCAGGTGTGTTCATTACTAACTGTCACATTTTAAAAGCTCCACAGGTGCTGCTCATTATATCACTTGTGTTTCTTTAAGGAAACCTAGAAAATATGGACTGTTAGGGGTCCCTGAGGACCGAGGTTGAGAAACACTGGTCTAATACAATGTATGCATTAAGCCTATATAGTGTGTGTATGTGTGTTCCTAGTTGTCAAGTCCTGGGGCCAGATTTACTAAGTCATGTCTTTGGGAAAAAGTGGTGATGTTGCCCATAGCAACCAATCAGATTCTAGATGTCATTTAAATATTGCATACTAGAGATTGTCAGCTAGAATCCGATTGGTTTCTATAGGCAACATTTCCACTTTTTCCGAACCCACACCTAAGTAAATCTGGCCCCTAGACTTATTTGCCATTTCAGAGTATATGTATTTCCACTATATATAATATTTCATGATGATTGGGTCTTTGAAAAATGGATGGCTAATTGTCAAACCATACAAATGTCTCAAAACGGATCTCTATATATGTGTGCCACGTCTTGTTTTAAACTTCGTAGGATAAGTTGAGCTTACAGTTTTGATGATCAGAAGGAAGGTGCTGTCCAGGGTTCCTTTAGTACTATAGTTCGTCGGTTCTGAAGAGATGTACTCCCGAATGCAGACTTCCAGCTTTATTGCAAGTGATAGATGAATGGACCAATCGCTGTTGTCATCTGCAGCGTGCACGATCCCTGGCGGCGTCTGGTTCCCGGTCTAATATGTGAAAAAAATGTGTCAAAACCGGCCAGGCACCAGTAGTGTAAACCTTTTTATTATTCAGGTATGAAATTAAAAGTAAATTCTGCTCACAAAAATGAAAGACATGTGAAATGTCAATAAGTGCATTTTAGTTTAAAGCCTCAGGACATCCACTGCTTAGTGGCACGGTCCAGAATGTGTATAAAAACAAAGTAGCAGAGTATCAACTAACGCATTTCGGCCAATTACTGGCCTTTTTCAAGGTTGAATGAGACTTTACACTCAAAATGCCTCTTTTCACATGGAGGCTTGGAGGCATTAGACCGGGAACCAGACGCCGCCAGGGATCATGCACACTGCAGATGACAACAGCGATTGGTCCATTCATCTATGACTTGCACACTTGCGATAAAGCTGGAAGTCTGCGTTCGGGAGTACATCTCTTCAGAACCGACAAACTATAGTACTAAAGGAACCCTGGACAGCACCTTCCTTCTGATCATCAAAACAGCTTAACTTATCCTACGAAGTTTAAAACAAGACATGGCACATATATATACAGATCCGTTTTGAGACATTTGTATATTTTGAAGTGGGAGATTTACTAGGGTTTCTCCCTATTCTCAGCATTGAGTGCTGTGTTGGACGATTGAGACCTAATCCTTGGCCTTTGTTGTTTAATCGTTAAACCAGCCAAATAAAAAAATATTGTGCACCCATAAAATAATTATACCTGAAAAGCTGAACTTCAGTTCGAATTCAAATAGACAAATATAACGCTTGTTTTACCCATTAACATATTTATATTGTGTATAATACGTCCTCACGTGACAGATACAAAAATGTAACACTCGGAATAGATCAGATAAGAAGCGAAAGCTATAACGTTTTAATACAATGAACTACAATGATCTAAGGTAGCGGCTAAATCCCCTTCAGCAGAAGTACCTTCTGACATCACCAGGTCATGTGACTGCTGCAGTCACATGGTACAGAGTTCGGGCGGGCTGCTGGAAATCTTCCTCTTCCTGTCTCCTGTGTGCTGTGGAGGGAGCTGCAGTCTGCAGGCTGGCTGCTAGAAAAGTTCCTGGTGGCCAAAAAAGGTACAAAATTGAGGTGATGGGATGGTAATTGCTTATGGGCACAGGGGGCATGTGAGTAGTGCACTTGTTCATAAAGCATGTCTGCACAGGTAGGTTGATGTGTGACAAGAAAGGGGGGATGATGTGTGACAAGTATGTGGGCACAGTGGGGGAGATGTGTGACAAGTATGTGGGCACAGTGGGGGAGATGTGTGACAAGTATGTGGGCACAGTGGGGGAGATGTGTGACAAGTATGTGGGCACAGTGGGGGAGATGTGTGACAAGTATGTGGGCACAGTGGGGGAGATGTGTGACAAGTATGTGGGCACAGTGGGGGAGATGTGTGACAAGTATGTGGGCACAGTGGGGGAGATGTGTGACAAGTATGTGGGCACAGTGGGGGAGATGTGTGACAAGTATGTGGGCACAGTGGGGGAGATGTGTGACAAGTATGTGGGCACAGTGGGGGAGATGTGTGACAAGTATGTGGGCACAGTGGGGGAGATGTGTGACAAGTATGTGGGCACAGTGGGGGAGATGTGTGACAAGTATGTGGGCACAGTGGGGGAGATGTGTGACAAGTATGTGGGCACAGTGGGGGAGATGTGTGACAAGTATGTGGGCACAGTGGGGGAGATGTGTGACAAGTATGTGGGCACAGTGGGGGAGATGTGTGACAAGTATGTGGGCACAGTGGGGGAGATGTGTGACAAGTATGTGGGCACAGTGGGGGAGATGTGTGACAAGTATGTGGGCACAGTGGGGGAGATGTGTGACAAGTATGTGGGCACAGTGGGGGAGATGTGTGACAAGTATGTGGGCACAGTGGGGGAGATGTGTGACAAGTATGTGGGCACAGTGGGGGAGATGTGTGACAAGTATGTGGGCACAGTGGGGGAGATGTGTGACAAGTATGTGGGCACAGTGGGGGAGATGTGTGACAAGTATGTGGGCACAGTGGGGGAGATGTGTGACAAGTATGTGGGCACAGTGGGGGAGATGTGTGACAAGTATGTGGGCACAGTGGGGGAGATGTGTGACAAGTATGTGGGCACAGTGGGGGAGATGTGTGACAAGTATGTGGGCACAGTGGGGGAGATGTGTGACAAGTATGTGGGCACAGTGGGGGAGATGTGTGACAAGTATGTGGGCACAGTGGGGGAGATGTGTGACAAGTATGTGGGCACAGTGGGGGAGATGTGTGACAAGTATGTGGGCACAGTGGGGGAGATGTGTGACAAGTATGTGGGCACAGTGGGGGAGATGTGTGACAAGTATGTGGGCACAGTGGGGGAGATGTGTGACAAGTATGTGGGCACAGTGGGGGAGATGTGTGACAAGTATGTGGGCACAGTGGGGGAGATGTGTGACAAGTATGTGGGCACAGTGGGGGAGATGTGTGACAAGTATGTGGGCACAGTGGGGGAGATGTGTGACAAGTATGTGGGCACAGTGGGGGAGATGTGTGACAAGTATGTGGGCACAGTGGGGGAGATGTGTGACAAGTATGTGGGCACAGTGGGGGAGATGTGTGACAAGTATGTGGGCACAGTGGGGGAGATGTGTGACAAGTATGTGGGCACAGTGGGGGAGATGTGTGACAAGTATGTGGGCACAGTGGGGGAGATGTGTGACAAGTATGTGGGCACAGTGGGGGAGATGTGTGACAAGTATGTGGGCACAGTGGGGGAGATGTGTGACAAGTATGTGGGCACAGTGGGGGAGATGTGTGACAAGTATGTGGGCACAGTGGGGGAGATGTGTGACAAGTATGTGGGCACAGTGGGGGAGATGTGTGACAAGTATGTGGGCACAGTGGGGGAGATGTGTGACAAGTATGTGGGCACAGTGGGGGAGATGTGTGACAAGTATGTGGGCACAGTGGGGGAGATGTGTGACAAGTATGTGGGCACAGTGGGGGAGATGTGTGACAAGTATGTGGGCACAGTGGGGGAGATGTGTGACAAGTATGTGGGCACAGTGGGGGAGATGTGTGACAAGTATGTGGGCACAGTGGGGGAGATGTGTGACAAGTATGTGGGCACAGTGGGGGAGATGTGTGACAAGTATGTGGGCACAGTGGGGGAGATGTGTGACAAGTATGTGGGCACAGTGGGGGAGATGTGTGACAAGTATGTGGGCACAGTGGGGGAGATGTGTGACAAGTATGTGGGCACAGTGGGGGAGATGTGTGACAAGTATGTGGGCACAGTGGGGGAGATGTGTGACAAGTATGTGGGCACAGTGGGGGAGATGTGTGACAAGTATGTGGGCACAGTGGGGGAGATGTGTGACAAGTATGTGGGCACAGTGGGGGAGATGTGTGACAAGTATGTGGGCACAGTGGGGGAGATGTGTGACAAGTATGTGGGCACAGTGGGGGAGATGTGTGACAAGTATGTGGGCACAGTGGGGGAGATGTGTGACAAGTATGTGGGCACAGTGGGGGAGATGTGTGACAAGTATGTGGGCACAGTGGGGGAGATGTGTGACAAGTATGTGGGCACAGTGGGGGAGATGTGTGACAAGTATGTGGGCACAGTGGGGGAGATGTGTGACAAGTATGTGGGCACAGTGGGGGAGATGTGTGACAAGTATGTGGGCACAGTGGGGGAGATGTGTGACAAGTATGTGGGCACAGTGGGGGAGATGTGTGACAAGTATGTGGGCACAGTGGGGGAGATGTGTGACAAGTATGTGGGCACAGTGGGGGAGATGTGTGACAAGTATGTGGGCACAGTGGGGGAGATGTGTGACAAGTATGTGGGCACAGTGGGGGAGATGTGTGACATCATTTTTTTTTCCAGGTAGCCTCCACAACCGCTCCGACATTTCTTCTTGAATGCTGCCACTGTACCTCTTCATTGAAATGTCCATCAGTCAAGTTTCATCACAAATTGCATTCCCCTACTAAAAGCTCAACAGTTTTTCAGGAAGATATGAAATAGAACTTGTGACTTTTGTCCTAGAGTTGTTCAGCAGAAGTGAAGGGAAACAATATGGAGTGGACAGTTTTTTATTTTTTTAAAGCTGCTTTTCATTGTTTATAAAGTTAATAAAGCAATAAACCTAATTATACAGATTAAAGATACAAATTTATTTTCTTCTGTATGTAATTTGGCATGGATGTGGGTCCATGCTTGGAAAAGCACTACTTTCATAGGGCCTTTCTCTCCCTTCCAGTTCCTAACTGGCAGGGATATTGATTGATTATGCCTCGATGAGGCATAGCAATCGTTTCCCTGGAGCACCAAAGACGGTGCTCCGATAGGAAAGTGAAAAAAGTACCCCAACCCTTTTCCTTAATTATAACCCTAACCCGTCCTTCCCTGCAGTCTGACCCTAACCCTCCTTTCCCTGCAGCCTGACCCTAACTGTCCCTTCTCTATAGCCTAACCCTAAGACTCTCCCTCCCCACAGCCTGACCCTAATCTTCTGCAGCATAACCCCAAACTTCCTCTTCTATGTCCCTACCCCTCCCTTTCATTTGAAATAGAGACAGCTAAAAGGGAGCTGTCTGTTTCTAAAAGCAGCACATTGGCTCACAACGCTTAGCGTTACATTATTCACACTTAATCAGGGTCAAGAGTGATTATGATGTTGCTGCTTATGTCAGGGAACAGAAATAGGAATATATTACATGATTGTTATTAGACATTTCAGTATTTTTCACACTACAGATAGCTGAAGTTTTTGATACGTATTAGTAGATTTTGTAACAATAATATATTTAACGTGGTGTAATCAGACCATACTGGAATCTTTGTATTGTAAATTTTGGTGAGAAGTTTGTTATAAGTAATTTTTCATCAATAAAATAAACATCTTTATTGGTTTACAGTTTGTTGGATTTTAAAAATAAAAAGACCTCCTTTCCTACTTTTATGTCTGCATTTTATGTGTAATTTCAATACAAAGCACAGGTTGCCCACACATCCCCCAGTATCTGAGAGGGGGGTACCTTTACAGGCAGATGGGAGGACCAGTATGCGCCACATCATGATTTTTGTACTGAGTGCTTACCTTTTTATTTAGGTTTGACTATCCCAAAATATTCATTAAAGTTATGATTTACAAAATCAGACTTTTTTTTGTAAAAGATAGTATGTCCATGCTCTGTTGCAGATCTTGCTAACATGTGGCTCTCTAGGTGTTGATAAACTACAAGTCCCAGCATGCATTGAATGCACAGGCAGAGCTGATAATTGACAATGCATGCTGGGACTCATATACAGCTTATAAAGTACGCTTAGGGTTAGTCTGCTGCAAAAGGATGCATAGGATAAGGGGAGGTTAAGGTCATGCTGTTTTAAAGGGAGGGTTAGGGTGAGGATTATGATAAGGTTTGGGGATGGGGAAATACCCCGCTATCAGCACTGGGAATTCTAATTGCACACTGCTGTCATACCTTGTTGGGAATGGTCCTGGCATAACATGGGGTAGGTCCTGCGTAACAGCCAACGGGACTTACGCAAGTCTTTTGCATAAGTCACATGTGTGGGAACATTTGTGAATGTGCGCCAGATGTTCCGTTGTGTAAGTACTAGCAGACGTAACAAAGTTACGTACGATAGTACTTGCGTTGATGGGGGAGACCCCTCACTTTCGATGGCTCTATCCCCGCCATCTATGTGAGGATAGCCATTTCAATGAAGGGGCAGGGGAAGCCGTCATAATAGTTAAAAGAGTAATCTGGACACTTTAGTATCCAGATTAACGACCGACAGCAGGGGGTGTACACTCCCCACTATGTGATCGTAAGTACACCCCCCCCGCATGCATGTAAATAGTGTGTGGCTCTGGATATGGCTCATGGTTGTTTGAATATGCGCACCAAAACAGATCATAAACCCGTTGCAGCAGTTTGAGCGAGGGTTTTACACTTTTAAGCACCCGCATAGGTGTCTGAATACGTG
The DNA here is from genome assembly GCA_011038615.1 of Limnodynastes dumerilii. Lineage (NCBI taxonomy): Eukaryota > Metazoa > Chordata > Amphibia > Anura > Limnodynastidae > Limnodynastes > Limnodynastes dumerilii. The sequence goes on along the minus strand of WWET01000531.1, from coordinate 530,669 downwards.
CAAAACTCATTTTAGCAGTTGTAATCTGTTGTGGCGTGGGGTGTAGGGGTCCTGACATTAAACGAGCAGTGTTTGATTTTTGGGAGCTGTTTGTGTATTTAATACATGATTCTGAATCTGTTTTCAACCCCTAACACAGTGTCTCCCAATCTTTCTCAGTTTGAGGCACCCTTAGGGTCTCCATATTTTTTCAAGGCACCCCTAAGACAAAATAATTACCAAATAGTCCCATTTTTATAGTATTTGAGTCAAAATAGCGCAATAACTATTAAAGTAAAGACAGAAATACTTATTAAAAAAGACCTTAAGATGTTTTAGTTTGTTAAGCAATCAAAGCTTTATAGATATAAACAGATTTGAGTGCACAGTTTAATGCAAATGTGATTTCTCGTCTGCAATGTTACCTCATTCAGATAGGTACCTACCTACACATAAACCTCTCTAACACGGTACTTACCTCCCTCTCTAGTTTCGCCTATAAATTATTATCAATTATTGATGGCAGAACACAGCCACATTTTAATACAACACAATCTATGTCCCATAATAACAAATATAAGACTTACCGTCCCTCTCATTTACTGTCTTGTCTCTCTCAACATCATCTCCTCCTGTGTTGTCTTCCTCCTCATCATCTCCCCAATGTTGCCCCATCACCTTTATTATATTTTTATTCACTAATATTAAATTCTTAAGTGTACAGAGCATACTTGCATTCTGCTCTCCTCGGCTCCTCTATTCATGTATGTGGCGTCATGACATCACACGCATGAAGCTGGAAAATCTGTGTGCCGCCAGGAGACGGCAGACTGCCAGACATTTAACAGCTGTCAGTGCCTGGAGCTCACCATCCACCTGCACTGCCCTCCCTACAACCCTGGCCGGGATATCAGAATGTTTTTTCCATCATGGTGGCACATTGTAACAAACATTCCATGGCACCCCGGTTAGAGCGTTGCGCCACCCCACGAAGCAGCGGCACACAGTTTGTGAACCACTGCCCTAAAGCTGGGCATACACTAGGACGATTATCGTTCCCAGCAGGGAGTGAGTCAATAAACGGAACGATTTCCCGCTAGGGAAATATGCTGTTACAGGCATCATACACCTCTGCTGGGACCGATAATACTAGCAGAAAAGGGGAGGGGGGACAGCGCTCTCTATGGCGCTGCTGCAGAACTATGTACAAAGATGCTATGACAGCTTAGAAGTATACCTTCAAAGCTGTCAGAGCAGCATAGTGCATATGCAGCAGCATGTGTTGCAGGGAGAACATACAGGGATTAGACGAAGCCGCACCGTGTGAAGGTATACTTCAGAGCAGCTTTGTATAGAGATCTGCAGCAGCAACGAGAGCCCCCCCCCCCCTCTTCTGCTATGATTATCGGTCCTAGCAGAGGAGGTATATGGTGACGATAACTACATTTCCATAGCGGCAAATCATCCTGTTTATCGTGGCACCCATGGTGGTACCAATAACCTAAGGACAATTTCATAGAGTGTAATAACCTGAACCATGGTGATCATTAGCATTGCTTCCTTATAGCCGGCCCGCTATAAGGAATGTGGGCCGGCTGTTTGTTGAATTTATAAATTATTGGTACGGATTTTAACAATCCGCAACGATACTTACCATAACGCCATTTTCATATGTCGTTTGGGTAAGTATTCCGGTGGTCTCCTCATTTAACCCCCTTTTCCTCCCCCCAATAGCTGTTATTAGGGGGATGAAAAGAGTGGTATGTATATGGAGAACACAGGAATAAAGAATATGTGTTTATATTTAAAAAAAGACAACAATTAAATTAAATTCAAATTTTTTATGTTTTTAAAATGACTCCACATCTCTGTCCCTGTATGTATCATTGGGGACTTGAACATTTTCACATCACAAAAGTTAATCACTGCGCATGCACCCGAACGTCTCTGCCAAATACACCGCACACCATTGCGGGACCTCGCTGGAGGGTTAATTATTTGAAAATTTGACGAATAAGGAGTCCAGACTCACTGCAAGGAGCAACTAGCCTGGATTCCTTTATGAGCACTCTATATGCTCTAACAATGGCAAATGGAGTCCAAAGTGTGCTATTTCCCATGTAGTGTACATACCGGGTACCTTAGCTGAAGGGGATATAGACACCTCACTGTGAGCTGGCTAAATCCCATCACTCGAAGTGACCTCAGAAGTCTGCTGTATAAAAGTGCATTATAACAGTAAAATGTGATTTTAAAATGAAATAAAACACATTTTAGTGTCAATTGGCTAATTCCCTTTTACTTCAATATAAAACCCAAAACGAGACCAGCCCTTTGTAGTATAATAGTGTAATATAAAAGTAAAAGGTCTTTCTAGAGTGAAGGAATTAGCCTTTTCACTGTGAGCTGGCTAAATCCCATCACTCTAACTGACCTCAGCTCTCTGGGCATAAATGGTCATTTCAGAGAAGGGGATATAGACAGCTCACTGTGAGTTGGCTAAATCCCCTTCTAATTCATTACCCGGCCAGCAGAGGAAAGCAGGTACCTTCAGAGAAGGAGATCTAGCAGACTCACACAGAGTGTGCTATTTCCCATGCACTGTACGTACCGGGTACCTTAGCTGAAGGGGATATAGACACCTCACTGTGAGCTGGCTAAATCCCCTTCAAATTCATGACTTGGCCAGCAGGGGGCCAAAAGGTACTTTTAGAGAAGGGGATCTAGCCGACTCACACAGAGCGTGCTATTTCCCCTTCAGCAGAGGTACCAGGTACGTTAGCTGAAGGGGATTTAGTCACAACCACCACTGGATTGGGGTGGGACTTTCACAGAATGGGCATACAGCATTTGCAAGGAGAAAAAGGCAAATATTGAATAGTATTTACTGTAACAACTTTTATTCATTAAAACATAAGTACATTATACTCACAGTCTATCTGTGCACTATTTCAAATGCCAGATTGCGCTTGTAAATACACGTGCAAAACCCAATGTTGGCCATACAGTGATGCACTGTATGACAGTATCAGATGATGTATGAGCTGTTTATATCTTTAATGCGTTTCGTCTGGAATCAGACTTCCTCACGGTGTCTACCCAATGAAGCTACAAAGAAGGATCGGATACTTCAGTTTTCCAGCGCAGCAGAATGTGATTTCACCCCTTGTGATGTCAACAATTACTATATGACAAAAAGACTTGATGCTTCCTCCGCACCTGATCAGTTTTGGATTTATGCACCTCAAAACACCATTAAGCCCCAAATTTGATGTTATCAGATCCGCATTTACTGTCTGCCCCATACCTTAATGAAGCTGCCCCTGCCCCTGCCGGCCCATTATAAAAATAGAACAGGAAGGCATATGCCCTGTTTAATATAGACAACATGTTGACAGGAGATGGGTAGCTCCAGCATAAGCATAATGTCCAGTCCAGACATGACCCCTTCCAGTCTGATGGTATCAGATCTATTATGTTGCTTAGGCCGCTTAGGCCTCTTAGGCCATAGAATAGGTCTCTCAACCCCCAGTACCATCCCGTAAAGCCAGAGAGGGGGGCCCAAAACCTTCTCTTTCTGTGCCACATAAGGGGGCTGATATAGATTTTAAGAGTCAGTCTCACAAAAAAAGGGTAAATCCCCACCTAGACAAACCTTTTTGTGGTGAAAACCATTCTCAAATGCATATAAGATAATGCTAGACTTCACTTATTGCACGCAGATAATGAGCAGCCATATATTGATACATATTAACTTTTTGTAGTGCAAGCCCCTAAGATTCCTACATATCTCCGAGCCTCCTGTGTCGTGTCATATCACTAGGATTGTGTAACAAAGCCATCAATAAGACTGCACCTGCATACATTTCCTCACTAATCTCAAGATACATTCCAGCTCTCTCAGATCTTCACAGGACATACAGCTCTCCTACACTAAACAAATGCTCTGATTCCCGGTTACAGGACTTCTCCTGGGCTGCACCCACTCTCTGGAATAACCTTCCTCTCCCACTAAGACTATGCTAGACTTTCCAAACTTTCAAGCGCTACCCTAAAACTCACCTCTTCAGACAAGCGTACCAAATTCCACAACCTACTTAACATTTGTCTACACTATTCACAACTACTATATTTTATGGCCCTCATTTCATGATTAACACAAACTTGTTCACTTTCATTCTATACTGAAATTCCCTTCAGTTCTGCTACTAACACTGCTGTGTGACTGGTTCATACAGAGCACTGAGCACTTCTTACCATACAACCTTGGTTATCCATCTGTATGATACAGTATACATAGCACTTTCCCCTATGTATCAATCCCCCAATGTCCTTTATATTGTAAGTCTGTGAGCAGGGCCCTCTTACCTAACCAGTCTGTTTGTTACTACCCGGTCTTGTTACAATAATTGTTAAAATTGTAAAGTGCTACGAAATCTGATAACGCTATATAAAAACCTGTTAATAAATAAATAAATAAATAAATAAACTGGTGCATACCTTGTGACAGCATGATGCTACATAGTCCTTCCTTTCCCCATTACTGACGCAGCACTGTGCCCCCATTTGAAAGCAATCAACGAGTTAGGAAAAGAACATCCTAGCCAAATGATGAGGGAAAGAAGATAAAAGCACAGGAACCAAAATGGGCAAACATTCATTCCTCACCCCTTTTTTCCCTAAACATTAGAAAAAGGCAACTACCTAACATCCTAGAGGGATGGTCAGATCCCAGCCTGGTATTTATGCTCAGTTGTACCTGTGTGGCCCTCGTTTGCCTATTTATTAATAGTCAACACTTTACAACTTGTAGGAAGTCAGCACAATATAACATTGCTGCAAGTTTTATTTAGTAGTGGAGTAAAATGCAGACAATATGAAAGTATAAATGGGAAGGAAAAACTGAGCATATTTGGATAAAAAGAATATGTAATGTCTGGCATTTTCCATGTTACAGGTTAAACAATGACTAAAACATTAATTGTATGAATTTAAAGTATGTAAGATAATAAAATGAAAAATAAATAAATAAATGTTTTTTGATCAATATAGAATACTGTTCTATTCCATAAGCAGTCATCTTCGAACCTCACTAACAAGCTCCATTGACACCAAAAGTGACCACGTTGCCATGATCACCTATATTTGTGTAAGTTATATGGAAACATTAAGTTACATTTAAATAAAATGTATTTCCATATATTGCTATCAGCCTTTTTATTTGTATTTCAACCAG
>WWET01000531.1:430714-499413 GCA_011038615.1 Limnodynastes dumerilii | reverse complement strand
CAGGCAGTCCTGCTTCATGTAACGAGACTCACTGTTTCATTCCTACTACTGATGACATAGAAATCCCAGCAGGGCACTGACCTATACATGCAGGGTAACTTTAGGTGTAGTGAAATTGATGGGAGAGCTGCAGTGTAATGTCAGGGTAACAGGAATATTCAGGTGAAATAAAACCACATTAATTATTTGTTATTGCAGCTGAGATACACAATTTCATGTCAGCAGCAGCAGCAGCAAGGGCCCTCCGTTAGCAATTTATCACTAACAAATTGTCACACTAAGGAACTGTCCGTTCTTCCTTCCTCATTAGCCTTACAGTAATGGGACATGGTTGGCCATGGTCTCTGTTACCTAGCTCCATTTCACTTTCTTTGTTATACATTTAGCAGTTTGTGATATTCTTAAAACCCTCGTGAGTCCTATTAGTTATAAAATGTAGGATTTGCATTCTTAAAAATGGAAGTTAGTGGCCATTTTGCCTCCCAGCTGGAAGTTTAATGAGCTGATTTTATGTCTTTTTATTGATTGATTTATTGACCTTTTGTAATACTGCAATAACTGATCTCTTACCAGGCTGTTCTCAATGCTGCGGGTACACTTGCTCGCATTTCTCCGGACAGAGTTCTCCCTAGACTTGTAGGAATTATCACTGAATCACTGCAGAATCCAGCCTTGTGTCAGGTTACTAGAGAAGAATATGCTATCATGCAAACTCCTGAAGGTGAACTCTATGACAAATCTATTTTACAAAGGTCAGTATTACTGTGATATACCATCAAAAAGGCAAATATCTAAATTCCTATACTATATTCATGCTATTAAAATATATATGACAGTTGAATACTAAATGCAATTGCCGCTTTGTTTTTCGTTGATAGTGCTCAACAAGATAGTTTAAAAAAGGCCAACATGAAGAGGGAGAATAAAGTTTACTCATTCAAGGAGCAGATCATTGAATTGGAACTGAAAGAGGTATATCCCTGCCATTATTTCTTATAATCTTTTATTGTTGCTCTACTGTCTGCTGAATCTTGCCCTGTTGTCACCCACGGTCTCATATAATAAAAATAAATACTGTATTGATGACAGGCTCCTTGTGTTGCTTTAAATGAAGAAAATGTATCTGTTGCAGGAGATAAAGAAGAAGAAGGGGATAAAGGAGGAGCTTCAACTGACAAGTAAACAAAAGGAAATGCTGCAGGCACAAATGGATAAAGAGAGTCAGATCCGTAAGAAACTCTTGGAGGTGAGGCGACAATAAGATCATTTGTAGGAATTACTCTGAATTTGCTACCAAATGTAAAATGTGTGTACATATTTGTGTAAAAGTTTTGGACTGAAAAAGTAGTTGAAATAATATAGTAGAATGTGTTGTGTACATATAATAGAACTTGCTTTAAGTAAACATCTAGGTCTGTGTGAACCAGCTTTAAATAAAAAGTTACATTGAATGGAGTTTTCCTCTCTTCAAGCTGACAATCACTTTAGATGAACATCGTCTCTTGACTACTTGTTCCTCTTTGTGCTCCTGTAGCTGGATGCTGATCTAGAAAACACTATTAGGCTTGTGGACTCTGTCGTGCAGCAAAGGCCTCCTGATCTGTCTCAGCACATCCCAGCATTGACCAGCAGCTTTCTGCCTTTGCTCAAGTCTCCATTAGCTGCCCCACGTGTCCATGGCCCTTTTGTGCAGTTTTCTGACTGTGTCATGCCAGACAACTTCAAACCATTTGGTAAATATTGTTTTATTGGTTCTGGTGTGGAACTTGTATCAAACACAATTTATAAGAAATAATTATTAAATAGTATTCATTCCATGAAATCCGAGTTGACTTCCTTGCTTATCCTTATTGTAGGAAAATTGGTTGGCTACATAAGTTTACGTTTGTTGAAACCAGAATGCCAGCTGGATGCTGCATGGTGCCAGGAAGAGTTGCCTGTAGCTGTAAAAAGAGCAGTGACCCTGTTACATTCATATACAGTCACCAAGCGCAAGGATGAGCCAGGTAAATGCTATTTTTTTCATTAAGTTTGTCAGATTTATAGTAAGGGGACACGTAGACAGTGGCATAACTTAAGGGAGCATGACTGTTATGGGGCCTTTCTGAGGTGGATAATCTTACCGTCCTCTAGACTGCCTGTCTGCAATACTCTCTGCTCTGAAACAGAGCGATGGTCACTTTACTGCACATGCTCACATGATGTCTACACTCTTTAGAGCAAAGTGGGGGCAACAGGAGGGAAGAGCTGCATTGTCATTCCCCCTTAGGACATTTGCTATGGTGCCCAGCACTTCCAGTACAGAACACAACTCAATGAAAATTGTATAGTAAATATACTATGAACTTTTAAGTCTTTTATTTATTAACTGGTTCTTGAAGTCTCTTCATGCTGAAGTAACTAGTGAGAGACTGATTTTTCAGTACAATTCAATATAACTCTCAGCATTACTATTTGTCATTACAAAGGAGTTCATATAGGTCAATGTAAGGTTTATCTAATTATTATAGGTAAATTAAGATTACGGTTTCATTTAATTTGACTGCAATATTTTGCATTACACAGGGGCATCTCCTCTACCAGCACCAGCATTTTCTTTTATTTTCCCTTTTCTGAAAATGGTTCTAATGGAAACATGCAATAACAATGAGGACACTGAAGAACTGCTAGTGCAGACATTACAGATCATCACTGTCCACTGTCAGCTGAGAGCTACTGAGATTTCTAAGAAACTTATTGATGAGGTCAGTATGATATCAGAATGCACTACTTTGCGTCCATTATCTTAATATGTTTATCACAATACCTTCTTTCAACTCTTTTAGAATGGTCCAGAATTGCTGCCTCGGACAGATATGTTGCTCTTGTTAACTAGGGTTATTGGAACATCCACTCCAAAATTACAAGTGAGTGTACAATCATTTTATATTCTAAACATTTGCTGCGGATAACTTTTGGGTGTCTCGTTTCGTCATTAATTCATATTTCCTTAATCCACAGATTCTGGCTTCTAATGCTCTCACATCACTGTGCACGAGCAGCGGGGGAGGACCAGGCTGTACATATGCAGAACAAGAGGAAATTGATGTTTTACTTCAAGCCTTGCAATCATCTTGCTTTAATGTTCGAGATGCTGCTCTGCGGGTAACCCTCATTCAGTCCTTTGTAAAGCCATCTATAGGTTTCTAACTTTTCCAGAGTGCGTGTGTCCAGATGTTCCGTCTTCCTGAAGTGTTCTTTTTCATATTCTTAAACACATTATGTTCTTAGGGACTAATGGAACTTAAAATGGTATTGCCAACCCCAGACACTGATGATAAGAATGGACTGGCGTTGTTACACAGACTCTGGGTGATGAAGTTTGACGTTGAAGCTGAAATAAAAGTACAAGCTGAAAGGTGAGGGCCTTGAAATATTTTCTAAATTCTTATATTTAAACAGTTGTATGTCCATTATTCTGCAAGATTCTCCATGATGATTGCCAGCATTGGATAGAAAGTTTTGCTTCAGGCGTCTGTTGGTTGACGTAAATGTGGGGTGAATATTGTGTCATAAATTCTTTACTACTTCATAACTGCTCCCTTTTCTCCAAAAACTCACATTATTCACATAAATGTGGTAAGTGTCTCACTTTACTATAAAAAATAATTCAAAATATGTTTTGTTGTTTTGTACAGATTTTGGGAATCGCTGGGACTGCAACTTCAACCCGATCTCTGCTCATTACTCATTAAAGATGTTATTTATCATGAAGAAGCAGTGCGACATGCAGGAGCTGAGGCACTTTCTCATGCAGTTGCAGAGTATCGGGGTCAAGCCACTGAGGTCATGAAAAAATTGGTTGAGCTGTATCATGAAAAGCTCTATGTAAGTTTTCAGGGCACTTTTTTTTCTGTATTAATACTGGTAACTGATTAGTTAAATATGAAGTGTAGTTGATGGTTTAAAACTTATTATAGAGAGTAATGGTTTACTGTCCTTCAGGATTTTTGCTACTCACCGTAAAACCCATTTCTCTCAGTCCTGCAGACATTGAGGTATAATATGTGGTCTTAGAGTCAGCGCTCTTTAAGAACTGTGAGTAAACTGGAATGCTCCACCCCCTATTATGCCCCTCCCCTATGGGAAGTTCACCAGTTTTTCTAATAACCTTGCTCAAAGAGAGGGTATAAATAAGTAGTCAAGCAACTAACAATCAGAGCAAAGGGTGGGAGCACAGTGTCCCCTAGTGGACGTACATAAAGGACTTCACGGTGAGTAGCAAAAATCTCTTTTTTTCTGTCATCCTTTTGGGAACATTCCAAAGCTGCCACAAAAGTCATATTCAGAATTACTGTTCCTAAAAGTACACAGGCCAAATGTGTATAGTTGCATTTTTATGTTATCTGTGCATGCACATGGCAGATGTTACGCATAAGAAATCATTATGTATGGAGTTCATCTCAATACATGGGAGTGCACTTGCTTAGATGGTAGCAGTGCGAATTCGTGCATACTTATTTCCTACTTAAGTGTGAACATGGCCCTGATGGAGTGATTGCTCTGAAACTTGCACCTAAAGTTACCATGCTGTGATGCAAACCAAGAATTCACAAAAGTGTGGACAGACTATCACTTTTGTTCAACCGAATCCCAGTGACCATCTGCTCACAAAGCACTGACGGACCTTGTGGAATGAGCCTTCAGGCCCACCGGCATCAGCTTAGCCAACTGAGTATAAGCCAACTGCATAGTTGATTCAACAAGTCCTTTCCACCATGTTCTTGTGCATCGTGCGGTGGTCTTACAAACTGCAGTCATCATGGCCACCTAACCCCTCAGTACAAAGTACAGCCTGGTCTGAATGGAAAACCATAATTAAAAGGAAGGTTACAACCCAACACCCTCACCTGGCGAAAAGAGAAGACAGCTTGAAAGAACAATACTTCCCAGGGACAAGATGGACTGAAATGGCTCAGAAATACTCCTTAATAAGAGAGAGCCCAGTGTACCAAATTAGGAGCCCATGGTTTAACAGTTATCTCTGTAAATGTTAAATGACACAGATTACCAGAGAGAGTGTAAGAAATAAAATGTTTACAGTAACACCAGAGCTGAAATTACAGATAGATTGGACAATGGCACCTACATAAGAGCTACATACAATTACTAGGAATATAGGGGAGCTCACAGCCAGATGCCCGTTTACACACAAGCCGTATCAGGTTGAGCATTTAATTTAATAATAAAAATAGGGAAATACTTAGTCTTACCACCAGGGGGCCACCAGCCAGGAGAGACAGCCAGCAAAAATGTGCTTAAAGAAATTTTTAAACAAATAACATCCTGACAGGAATTCAAAATGGAGATTTCTTCATTTTATCCTGTCTTGTTCCCCTGGAGCCACAGCTGTAGAGTGATGGTGGTGAGGGAAGCTCACAGGCTACTTACCCCTTGGAGGAAGCCCACAGACCATCCACTTCTTGGGAACCATCCCTAAGCAATGCTTTTTTGTGAGAATTAAAAAAAAAATTAAATAAAAAGTCCTAAGAAAACACACCCCACTCCTAAAGCACTTCAATAAACTGGTGTGTTTCCCATATGGGAATGGCATAGGAGCATTCAAAAGTGCTATGAAGGCAGGATCACCCACTACACCCCAAAGTCCACAGTGTAGGGTGACTGTGTAGCAAATAAATATCATAGATGGAGGTCTAGTGTTTAGAGAACTGATTATATAAGATCTTATCTGGAAAGATGAAAAATAATCTTAATATTTTGTTTTCTTTTAGAGGCCGCCTCCTGTTCTCGATGCTTTGGGACGGGTTATTTCAGAGTCTCCTCCTGACCAGTTTGAGGCAAGGTAGGGAACCTTTTTATTTACATCTTCTTTTCAAGTATATATAACACTTCTTACAACAACTGATTTGTTTTCATTAACTCTTTTTTTTTTTTTTTTAACAAAACTGAGCGATAACTGGATACATAAGATTTGCTTTTTTGTAATTGCAAATATTGTCTCATTTTCCTTAGGTGTGGAGTAGCTCTAGCACTTAACCAGCTGGCTCAGTATCTGGACAGTTCCCAAGTTAAGCCACTCTTTCAGTTCTTTGTTCCTGAGGCTCTTAACGATCGTCATGCTGATGTCAGAAAGTGCATGCTTGATGCAGCATTGTCTGCACTAAACACACATGGAAAGGTGAGGCCGCCTTTTTTGTCAGTTAACGTGAACAAAGCATGTAAATCATACTGTATAGTATTTAAATTCACGCACAGTATCTTTTGACAAATTCCTTTCTGTTCTTAAATTGTGTTATTTTTCAGGACTGCGTTGGCTCTCTATTGCCTGTGTTTGAAGAGTTCTTGAAAAATGCCCCAAACGATGCTAATTATGATGCTGTTAGACAAAGTGTTGTCATCCTTATGGGCTCGTTGGCGAAACATTTGGACAAAAATGACCCTAAAGTGAAACCGATTGTTGCGAAACTAATAGCTGCACTCTCTACTCCATCACAGCAGGTATTCTGTTTTATACATCTTGAATATCATAAGTAAGTGTGTAGTTATCCCTACTAATGTTTTTTTTATGTCATGTCCTATTCTTCCACAGGTTCAGGAATCTGTAGCCAGCTGCCTGCCCCCTCTGGTGCCAGCTATAAAAGAAGATGCTGGTGGCATGATCCAGAAATTAATGGCCCTTCTTCTAGAATCTGATAAATATGCGGAGCGTAAAGGTGCTGCTTATGGACTTGCAGGACTAGTAAAGGGATTAGGAATTCTTTCACTGAAACAGCAAGAAATGATGACTACATTGACTGACGCTATTCAAGATAAAAAGAATTTTCGTCGTAGGGAGGGTAAGAAACCGTGCCCCTAAATGTTTACCAAGTATAAATGCAGGCTGAGTGCTCGGTTGACTGGCGCTATTATTTTTTATTTTTTTTCCAGGTGCTCTGTTTGCCTTTGAGATGCTCTGTAATATGCTTGGGAAGTTATTTGAGCCATATGTGGTTCATGTTTTACCTCATCTCTTGCTGTGCTTTGGAGATGGAAATCAATATGTCAGAGAGGTAAGTGCTGTCCTTGGATGTGTAGCATATACAGAATAGTGAATATTTTCTTGACTGTTGCTTTATTTTATAACTAGGCAGCAGATGAATGTGCCAAGGCAGTGATGAGTAATCTCAGTGCCCACGGTGTAAAGCTTGTGCTACCGTCACTTCTGGTGGCTCTTGAGGAAGAGTCCTGGAGAACCAAAGCCGGTAACTATATATTTATATATGTCATTGTCTGCTAGTTGCGACCATGCCAAGACTTGTGGGATTTCCATAACCATCTGCCACACTGAGTGTTCTGTTACTTTTATATGTCAAATTAATGAATCACTGATGCCTCATTTGTGGATCTCTTATGATAATTTAGTATTGTTTTATTTTCTTTTTGCCTGCGTTTTAAGGGTCTGTGGAATTGTTGGGAGCCATGGCGTACTGTGCTCCAAAACAGCTGTCATCTTGTCTCCCAAATATCGTGCCCAAGCTTACTGAAGTGCTAACAGACTCCCATGTAAAAGTGCAGAAAGCTGGTCAACAAGCGCTGCGTCAGATTGGTTCAGTAGTTCGCAACCCAGAGATTTTAGGTGAGTGGAAATAGTATTGGTTATAAAGTGAATTTCCCTTTCATTTATAAGAAGATTTTTAATTTATACTCTAAATGTTTTCTTTTCAGCTATCTGCCCTGTATTGCTGGATGCTCTTACGGATCCTTCAAAAATGACGCACAAATGCCTGCAGACTTTGCTGGAAACAAAATTTGTTCATTTTATTGATGCTCCTTCTTTAGCTTTGATTATGCCCATTGTACAGAGAGCATTCCAGGACCGATCTACTGACACTAGGAAAATGGCAGCACAGATTATTGGAAACATGTACTCTCTCACAGATCAGAAGGTAGCAGCAGCGTTACTTCTAGGATAGAATCTCAAAAGTGTGTGTATAATAATGAGAACAATTTATTTACCTTTCATATTTATTATGCATTATTTCTTTTAGGACCTTGCTCCTTATCTCCCAAGTGTCATTCCTGGGCTTAAGGCCTCTCTAATAGATCCTGTCCCTGAAGTAAGTCTTTCAATATGATCCTATGACAAATGAAGTGTACTTTAGTGGTTCTACAGAATGAGTTTACAGAAATACCTTGCGTTTTTGGTTAATTTAGTATTCTTTTTTATATAATAAAGGTTCGCACTGTCTCTGCTAAGGCATTGGGTGCAATGGTAAAAGGAACAGGAGAGTCTTGTTTCCAGGACTTGCTGCCTTGGCTGATGGATACTTTGGCTTCAGACTACAGCTCAGTGGATCGCTCTGGTGCTGCACAAGGTGAGACTTCTATATCCTTTTTGTTTGTGATCTGTTGGGTGTGTGGAATATTAACATTTAGTTCTTTTTACACAGGTCTGTCAGAAGTTATGGCTGGTTTAGGTGTTGAGAAACTGGAAAAACTTATGCCAGAGATTGTAGCAACAGCTAGCAAACCAGACATTGCTCCCCATGTCCGTGACGGATACATTATGATGTTCATTTATCTGCCAATTACATTTGGTGACAAATTAACCCCTTATGTTGGACCCATCATACCCTGTATTCTGAAGGTAACATAAACCCTTGTATAACCCTATTTTAACGAATTATATGTGTACTAATATGACATTTGTGTATTCTTATACAAAGTTTTTTGTTTCTTAACTTTATGCCTTTTGATTTTAACAGCATAATTATGTTTTTACATCTTATGAAAATTGGGACTCCAGATATATTTGGCTTTCTCCCTTAAGGACATATTTAATGAAGCTTTAAAATGTTAAAAGGAGATGGCAGACCGTTAGATTCCTGCTTACATTTTGTAGAACCTACAAGATAAAACATGGCTGAATTGGTTTCTGTGGGCAACTTCTCTAGTCCTTGAAATAGTCCTTGTTTTATATCAACCACCTTAGGTGGTTGATATAAAACCACTGTCTATAAATCCCAGGAATGATTTAACATTAAATACTTTAGTACGTGTTCCTGGAGAGTCCAGTATTAATTAAAAATAAAAACAGAATGTGTATTTCATTACAGGCCCTGGCAGATGAAAATGAGTTTGTACGTGACACAGCTCTACGGGCAGGCCAAAGGGTAATCACTATGTATGCAGAGACTGCAATTGCACTTCTCCTGCCACAGTTGGAGCAGGGTCTGTTTGATGACCTTTGGAGAATAAGGTAAAATATCTTCTGTAAAATAAACCATTGTCAACATTCTTAAAGTACTGTTGTGTTTTCATGGAATGATAATGGCCCAGATCCAGAGCAGCGCTTCTGTGCGGATTTACGCCTGATGGACACGTAAAATTGCAGTTTCGTATGTACTGTGCATGCGCACGACAGATAAGCTACGTAACGTAACTCTGAGCGTATGGGCCATTCACATAACATTTACGTAAATCTGTACGTCGGGGTGTGACAATTTTACGTGAGCCAAAAATACGCCTGAATTACGCTATGTAGGCGGGGGTTTGCATTTACATTGTAAAGTATGGGTGTGTTTAGCTGCATAAGTCCGCGTTGCCTATACATACGTGTGCGGACGAGAGCGGTTACGCGGCCAAAAGTAAGGTAGGGTTTGAAAAGCGGAAATCGGTCAAAGTACATACATTAAAGGGGTGTGCCTAGGGGAGTGTATAGAAAGTACACGTGTAAATACGATACGCTAGTAAACGGAATGCAAGCAGAGTTCTGGATCTACCCCAATGTTTGTTCCTTCCGACTTTAGGTTTAGTTCTGTTCAACTTCTTGGTGACCTCTTGTTCCACATATCTGGGGTGACTGGTAAGATGACCACAGAAACTGCCTCTGAAGATGATAATTTTGGCACTGCGCAGTCGACTAAGGTAAGCAACTTTCATAACCTTTAACATACACTCATTTTTGTGTTTTATATAAATGTAAACAGTTTTGCCATCAAAAGTTTAGTAATAAATGATTTCATTTTTTTTTCTTTTTAAAATGTCCGCATTACAATCTCTTTGCAGGCCATCATTTCTGCCCTTGGAGCTGAAAGACGAAACCGTGTTCTAGCTGGGTTGTACATGGGTCGGTCAGATACACAGCTTGTTGTTCGTCAGGCTTCTCTTCACGTGTGGAAAATAGTTGTTTCAAACACGCCACGCACACTAAGAGAAATTCTACCAACTCTCTTTACATTACTGCTGGGATTTCTAGCAAGCACTTGTGCAGATAAGAGAACAGTAAGCAGCTTCACATATCAGTAAGGTATAATGCTATATATTTATTTGATGTGCTCATATTGTGGGGTGTGTCCTTTGCTTAGATTGCTGCCCGGACACTTGGAGATCTCGTCCGCAAACTTGGAGAGAAAATCCTTCCTGAGATCATCCCAATTTTGGAGTCTGGTCTCAGGTCTGATAAGAGTGATGAGCGACAAGGTGTGTGTATTGGCTTAAGTGAAATCATGAAATCAACAAGCAGAGATGCGGTAAGTGAGGAGTACTGTAGCACAGCACCTTTCCATGTCTTTTCCTGCTATAAATAGTATCTAATCAATATTAGTAGCATTTGCACTAGTAATTGTCATTTATCTCTCTGTAAATTTTGTATCTTACAGGTGATGTTTTTCTCTGAATCCCTGGTTCCAACTGTGCGGAAAGCCTTGTGTGATCCCCTCGAGGAAGTCCGAGAAGCTGCATCCAAAACCTTTGAGCAGTTGCACTCTACCGTTGGCCATCAAGCATTAGAAGATATTTTGCCTTATTTACTGGAGCAGCTGGTAAATATGATGTTGATATAGTAATTAGAGGTATTTTTTCTCACTTGTCAGAACAATCACTTTAGTGACTAATGTGACTCTTTAGAATAATGAAGAGATGTCAGAGTTTGCATTGGATGGACTTAAGCAGGTTATGGCCGTGAAGAGTCGTGTTGTACTTCCTTACCTGGTTCCTAAGGTATGTTACCGGATTTATCTGCTGGAATAAAAGAAAACAGCCTCGTCCTTGTCGCAGCTTTTCTGAGTGACTTTATCCTCCTTTTCTGTATGCAGTTGACAAGTCCCCCTGTGAACACGCGTGTTCTTGCATTCCTGTCATCAGTTGCGGGTGATGCATTGACAAGACATCTGAACGTCATCCTTCCTGCTGTCATGCTTGCATTAAAAGCAAATCTGGGAACAGAGAATGAGCAAGTGGTAAGGAGATACATACATCTGGAAAATTGGATTAATGTTTCTTCTGACATTTCCAGTTTTACATCATTTTACTTGCACGTTAATAATATTGCTAAATAATTGGATTGCCTGAATGGGTAGATATTTTGTTTGTATATGATATTAATGGCTGAGATAATCCTAACTATGTTGACAAATGAATCACTTATGAGAACAGCTACAAACAAAGACAATAGTCTAAGGATATATCTGAAAGTCTCCCTCCTGAGGGGAACATTTGACAACACTGAAGGGATCCTCATTTGAGTTATTAACCAGAACCAGTGTATCTTTACAGTAGTCAGGAGACTTACACAAAGGGTTTTGCTCTACTTGTATTGGTGGGACTAAAGTGCAGTTAGAAGGCTGGTCACCATTTTGGTCATAAAAGAAATTGATGTGTTTTGGAAACCCAATAAAAAAATCAGTTGTTGGCATTTTGAAATCTTGTATTATAGTATATAGGTTTCCATTTCTCCATTGTTTATAATTCTGTTTTTCTATGTACATTGCTCAATGCTACAGGAACTGGGAAACTGCCAAGCTGTGATCTTGTCTGTGGAGGATGATGCTGGTCAGAGAATTGTGATTGAAGACTTACTAGAAGCCACACGCAGCGCGGATGTGGGCATGCGACAAGCAGCCGTTATTATACTGAACATGTACTGCGCCAAGACAAAGGCTGACTACTCAGCACATCTCCGTAGCCTCATGTCTGGACTTCTACGCTTGTTCAATGACACAAGCAGCGTGGTGCTGAATGAAAG
The DNA here is from genome assembly GCA_011038615.1 of Limnodynastes dumerilii. Lineage (NCBI taxonomy): Eukaryota > Metazoa > Chordata > Amphibia > Anura > Limnodynastidae > Limnodynastes > Limnodynastes dumerilii. The sequence goes on along the minus strand of WWET01000531.1, from coordinate 487,409 downwards.
CTGGGATGCTCTTAATGCTATTACTAAAGTAAGCCTAAAATGAATGTAAATGCCTTTCCAATGTTAGGACCTCCGTTAATGCATTTTTCAGATATTTCCCTGTATCTATATTTATTTAACCAACATGCAAACTCTCATTAGAAATTAGATGCTGGAAGCCAGTTGTCACTAATTGATGATCTCCATAGAGATATTCGCATGGTGGGGAATGATGCCAAAGGAGAGCACGTGCCTGGTTTTTGTATTCCAAAGAAGGTAAAAGAAAGTGTTTTGCTGCTGTGACGTTGTGACTGTACTACTGTGACTATACTGCTGTGACGTTGTGACTATACTGCTGTGACAATGTGACTATACTGCCGTGACGATGTGACTGTACTGCCGTGACGTTGTGACTATACTGCCGTGACGATGTGACTATACTGCCGTGACGATGTGACTATACTGCCGTGACGATGTGACTACACTGCCGTGACGTTGTGACTATACTGCCGTGACGTTGTGACTACACTGCCGTGACGATGTGACTACACTGCTGTGACGATGTGACTATACTGCTGTGACGATGTGACTATACTGCCGTGACGATGTGACTATACTGCCGTGACGATGTGACTATACTGCCGTGACGATGTGACTATACTGCCGTGACGATGTGACTATACTGCCGTGACGATGTGACTATACTGCCGTGACGATGTGACTATACTGCCGTGACGATGTGACTATACTGCTGTGACGTTGTGACTATACTGCTGGGTTCTTCCATTGTGACTATACTGCTGTGACGTTGTGACTATACTGCTGGGTTCTTCCATTGTGACATTTTTGCCTTTTTTATTTTTTTCAGGGAGCAACATCAATTTTGCCTGTGCTAAGAGAAGGTGTACTCACCGGCAACCCAGAGCAGAAAGAAGAGGCCATTAAGGCATTGGGCTTAGTAATTAAACTGACTTCCGCACAAGCTTTACAACCTTCTGTGATTGGAATCACTGGTCCTTTAATCCGTATATTAGGCGACCGCTTTAGTTGGAGTGTCAAAGTGGCTCTTTTGGAAACCCTGAGCCTTCTCCTGGCCAAGGTAAATTATTACTACAAATGTCCAATTTTCTTAACATTTATACAGTATAGTATCAGCATATCTAAACTCTGCTTGTGGATCGAGTAAAGAACGTTATTGTTTTCTCCAGGTTGGCATTGCATTAAAGCCTTTCCTTCCACAACTTCAAACTACATTTACTAAAGCTCTGCAAGATTCACATCGCTCTGTACGTCTGAAGGCAGCCGATGCTCTGGGGAAACTTATTGTTATCCATACAAAAGTAGATCCTCTCTTCACAGAGCTGTTGAACGTAATTCATGTTTGTGAAGACTCTGGAGTAAGGTACTGGAATGGGAAGACATAACATGTAAACTGTCCTATGTGTGTACATTTTTAGTGTTTTGATTTTGAATTTTTTATCCATATTATCTAATTTTTCTTCAGGGAAACCATGCTTCAGGCTGTAAGATTCATTATCCGAGGTGGTGGAGGAAAGATAGATGCAACCATACGGAAAAACTATGTCACCATGTTGATTGGAATGTTGGGGCATGATGAGGTGTGATTTATTCTTACACTCTGATGTGATGATTGAAGAATTGTAATTGGCGTTTAATGTGACAAAATGCGCTCACACCAATTTTTGTTTTTCAGGATGCTACACGTATGGCATCTGCTGGTTGCCTTGGAGAACTCTGTGCCTATCTTCCTGAGGAAGAACTTTCTGTAGTTCTACAGCAGCACCTCCTGGGTTTGTATTATGAAAAAATATCTCCCATCATCAGCCTCCAGTTTCCCCAGTATTCCCTATTCCATCTGCCCCCAATATCCTCTATTATGTGCCTCCAGTATTCCGCATCATATCCCTCTAGCACCCCAGTATCCCTCATCATTTGTCTCAAGGCCCCCATTATCCCTCCTCCGGTGTCTTCGGTCCCCCAGTATCCCCCATCATGTGCCTACCCAGTATCCCCATCATGTGCCTCCAGCCTCCCCAGTATTGCCTATCAGTATCCCCCATCAGGTGTCTTCAGCCCCCCAGTATCCCCCATCAGGTGTCTCCAACCCCCCAGTATCCCCATCAAGTGTCTCCGGCCCAAAGTATTTCCCATCATGTCTCTGCTGTCCCCCAGTATCCTCCATCATGTGCCTCCAGCCTCCCCAGTATCACCCATCATGTGCCTCCAGCCTCCCCAGTATCACCCATCATGTGTCTCCAGCCTCCCCAGTATCACCCATCATGTGTCTTCAGCCTCCCCAGTATCACCCATCATGTGTCTTCTGCCCTCCATTATTTCCATCATATCTCTGCACCCATCTAGTATCCCCCCATCATTTGCCTCCAGCCCCCCAGTGTTCCGAAGATGGTGGTGGCAGGTCCCTCCTCCACTACCTAGCAACAAACTGTCCTTGGAGCTATGTAGCAGAGGAGGGACCCACCACCGCCATCTCTACATACAGCACCATACCTCTGTATTCTACATTACCTGCCACATCCAAGATGGCGGTGGGTCCTTCCTATGTATCGCAGGGACCCACTGCCGCCATCTTAAATGTGGCAGCAAGGTGCTGAATGTAGAGGTATGGTGCAGAATGTGGAAATGGCGGCAGCGGGTCCCTCCTCCACTACCTAGCAACATCCTGTTAGGTAGCGGAGGAGGGACCTGCCGCCGCCATCTATACATTCAGAACCTTACCTTTGCATTCAGCACCTCCCTGCCACACATCCAAGAGGGTCCCTCCAATACATAGGAAGGACATACTGCCATCTTGGATGTCTCAGGAAGTTGTGGATACAGAGATAAGGTGCTGAATGTATCAGCGCTGGTACTGGGAGCTCCCTGCTGCCGCTATTATGTAAGTAAAAAAGGGACTTACAGGATGGAGGGGGGCATTAAAAAGTGAGTTTATTTTTTTAAATTCTGCTCCTGACCATTGGAGCACGCGCAGTAGTGTCACAACGTGTAGGCGCTACTGCACATGCGTGTAACAGTAAGGAGCAGAATGGCTTTTATACATATATATAATCGCTAAAATGCACAGTCTGTGTTAGTCCTAAACTTTGTCCTACTTCAAATAAAGGGACAAATATAATGGTTAAGCACAACCATGTTAAAGCTTGCTCATGGACTATTTTTATGCCTTATAACACCTGTACAGACCCAAATTTCATCCTCCTAATTTTGTAAATTGCTTGTGAAAGGTATATTGATGTTGATACTTTATTGAAGTGTTATCATATATTATTTAATATTTTGTTGTAGAGTATTCGTTTACATGTACATTTTTGGGAGATAATTAGGGAATTTCTAATAGCAAGGGCTTGTAGTAGAACTTATATTGTGAATTAATTCAGTAGCAGAAAATATTGTGTTACATTTATTAAAATTGTGGCAACGTCTCTTTCTTAAATACAGCTGATATTACTGGAATTGACTGGATGGTTAGACATGGCCGAAGCATGGCTCTTTCCGTTGCTATAAATGTGGCTTCTAGCAAATTATGCACGCCAAAGTTCTCCAATAACATTGAGTCAATGGTCCTCAGCAACGCTACAGCTGATAGGGTAAGGAAAATACCAAGTGTTGAAAGTAGCTGTGTCTGTAAGTAATTGCATGGCTATGGCCTTCCAGGGTTAGATTCTTGGAAGTGTGATAGATGATTGTTCTGTTTGGAAATACATTACATTTTTCTGTAAAATTAGCATGTTTGTTTATCATGGTCTTTTGTATTCTAGATTCCAATTGCAGTGAGTGGGATCAGGGGTATTGGTTTCCTTATTAAACATTATATTGAAGTGGAGAATGGAACCCTTCCACCAAAGCTGATATCCCTATTTGTAAAGGTAAGTACTGAAGTTAAATCTATCTATCTATCTATCTATCTATCTATCTATCTATCTATCTATCTATCTATCTATCTATCTATCTATCTATCTATCTATCTATCTATCTATCTATCTATCTCCCTGTAACACCCTGCTGTCAGAAATGGTTGATTGAATATTATGTATGTTGTCTAATTTAGTGTATAATCACATATTTAATATTTAACCCACAGTGTCTTCAAAACCCATCAAGTGATATTAAGCTTATAGCAGAAAAGATGATCTGGTGGGCAAACAAAGATCACTTGCCAGCACTAGACCCGCAGACCATCAAACCTATTCTCAAAGTGCTTTTAGACAATACAAAGGACAAAAACACAAGTGTTCGTGCACACAGTGATCAGGCAATAGTGAACCTTTTAAAACTGAGGATAGGAAATAACATCTTTCAGGTATGTATTGTACATGAAATGTTGAATTGATTTTGCCTAAATCTTTTGTAACCTAATACAGCATAACTCTTCATATTCTGTTTATGGAAGCTGACAAAAGCTTGTATTTTACTAGAGCCAAAAAACATGTTTAAAAGGCTAAAATGCATGGGGTAGTATATGAACTATCTGTTTGTAATGTGTTATTCAAACAACCCATATAGGAACAAGCCAGACTGCAGAACAGGGTCACCAGAGCAGCTCTGAAACCCTCCTTTGTTTTGGGTTCATTCCTTTTTCTCTTTTTTTCGAGATAATTGGGCGCTGCGAGGTATCTGTTTTCTTGTTACTTTTGACGCACCCTTATATCATGTTTTACTGCAGTCTCTATTGTCACTGCAGAAATAGACTTAAATTAATTTGACCCCCTTAAATTCAGCATAGTTTTTCACAGGTGTAAATTTCTATCTTTTATTTTCCTTTTATTTGAAAACTCTGGATCCAGTCTATTGTGTCTATATCCCCTATCTTATAAATTTATATAGGACATAGTGAAGGTCTAATATTTTAATAAATTATGCAATTTTACTTTAATATTTGTTCAGCTAAGGAGTTCTATAAATGGCACAAATCATTTGCAATTTAAAATGGGAAAAAAATAATTGTTTTGGAAGCAGGCCATTCTTGGCTCTCATTATTGAATAAAATAATACCAGATTTTGTTTACTCATTAAATTGTGCTATAGTATATTTCCTTCTGGGTGCCCACAGCAGGCATAGTACAAAGGGAAAAATCTCTATCAAATCTCCTATCAGATAAAAAGGCTCACTTTTAATAACATTATACTTAGGTGCAACATTTTTACACAATCATTGCAATCACTCCAACACAAGTTTTCATCAGCCAAATGAAAGTTTGATAATGCAGGTAAATTGATAGTTTCCTTTACCTTAAGTCTGCATTACCAATATAATAGTCAGAGACCTGTCAATATGACAGGCAAAAAATATCCTCATCATGTGTCTTCAGCCCCCCAGTATTCCCATCATGTCTCTCCAGCTCACAGTATCCCCCATCATGTGTCTCCAGCCCCCCCCCAGTATTCCCATCATGTATCCAGCCCCCCAGTATCCCCCATCATGTGTCTCCAGCCCCTCAGTATTCCCAAGATGGCAGTGATGGGTCCCTCCTACTACCTAGCAACATCCTGTCCCTGTTAGGTAGCGGAGGAGGGAACCCCTGCCGCCATCTCCACGTTCTGTACCTTACCTCTGCATTCTGGAATTTCCTGCCACATCCAAGAGCTCGATGGGGGTCCTTCCTATGAATCCACTGCCACCATCTTGGATGTGGCAGAAACTTCCTGAATACAGAGGTAAGGTGCAGAATGTGGAGATAGCATTAGCGGGCCCCCTCCTCCACTGCCAACATCTCCACATTATGCACCTTACCTCTGCATTCAGGAAGTTCCTGCCACATTCAAGATGGCTGTGGCGGGTCCTGATACTGGGAGCTTCCTGCCTCTGCAAAAAGTCAGTTAAAAAGAAGTCAAAGGGCGCAGGGGGGATGTAGAATGTATTTGTTTGTTTAGTGGTCTGTTTTAAAAAAAAAAAAGTTTATTCTGCTCTTTATCGTTGGGCATGAGCAGTAGCATCCCAATGGTGTGTGTGTATATATATATATATATATATATATAGTGTATAGTCTTAGTGTAATGGCACTGATACATTATTTAAAATTAACATAAATATAGGGTGATTAAAAAGCCACGATGAACTTCAAGACAAATATAAACTGTGGAGACAAAATTAGAGTTGAGAAGTGATGTTTCTCAGCTTAATCCTTATTTAGAGATTTAACATAAAGCTATGCAATATGTGATTTCAATCTGCTGAAGCAGAGTATTTTCCCTGCATGCAAAATAATTATTGAAACCTGTTTTATTTTAATCACACGATTTTTCCTTTACTCTCAAATTCTGGATCAGCCGCAATGTGCCCTATAAAACATGTTCTATGAATTATTCATCACAGTGATTATTTTTTATTTTCTAGGAGATGACAAAGATACTGGACACTGCCAGCTTAGATATGCTGAATGAATGTCACAGGCGGACTCTGAAGAAGCTTGCAGCTCAGCCAGACTCCAGTGAACAGATTGATGAAACTATCCTAACGTGATTGGTGATTTATTTTGGCTGCATCAACATTTCACCTCCTTAATATCTATTAAATGTTTTTGTTTCTTAAAATGCACTTATTGTGTAGTGCGCAGAAAATATTTGCTTTCCAGAAGTTTAATTAAAAAGGTTTCAATTGCAGTACCCTGTACAACCTTGCAAAATAACAAAACCCTTCCCTCTTTCATGGTTGACAAGTAAATGATCACAGTTGCTGCTGTTTTTTACAGCATAACATTGACTTGTCACAATTGCTGCTGGTCTTAATCACAACATAAAAATGAATTTGTTGGGCTAGAGAGTTGATTTCTGGAACATTAATTGGCACAGGTCCTAGCAGCTATTTGCAGATTTATAGATTATCCAGGTTTTCATTTGACACACGTTTAGTCAACAGTTATAAGGCATGTGAGGTTACATCTCCGATACTGTAACACAAAGTGGAAACGTATAACTCTGGTATAGGACAGTGTACACTTCACTAAAATAAAGGCTTATATAGGCAGGTACTAAACAAACCTTAAACACCTGGACATAAGAAGATTTGGGTGTGGTGTGAGATCTTATCTAGTGAACTGAAGTCCAGTACAAATAACCAGGAAGGGTGTCGGATTGCAAGATTTGTTATGACTCAGATCTTGCTTCAAAGATTACATCTTTGCTCTGACTTCCATATAGTCATTCAGGTAACTTTTGCAATGATGTAAAAATAGTATCTGCAGTGATTCTTTTATGGTTACACACTCACAGGTGATTGTTATTGTTTGTTTAAACACCAAATATTCTGTAATACATACTACTGTGACTGGATTTTACAACAAAACAGATTCCTATAACGTTCCTGTTGGGGTGTGTTATATAAATTCATGTAACTTGCTGTACATGAAATGAGATCAGTCTCTGCTCTTCAGTGTGTCTTCCACGTCCATATCTGTTATCGTACACGTTGTATACGGCTTTTACACTTTTCTCTTACAACCATCTGGGGGACACTGGTACACTAGGGTTTCAGGGCCTTTTATGGTCTGTCAAACTCTGTACAGCTGCTAAACCGAGAGGAATGGGATTGAAGCAGGGGGCCCATGGTACCATTAATAACTTTTACCATGCCTGCATTTGATATTGGTACAGGGGTAGGCTGCAAAAATCCTAGGTGCTGTGAGTAGAATTAATAGCAGTTAGAGTAATTATTAAGTCTCCATCTGCAATCTCTAAACTTTCTGCCATCTTAGAAGCAGCACACTAAATTCCCCTTTTGTCTGATGTGCTTTGCGGAGCGCACTTGTCCATCTTCTTTAAGACCACTGTGGTGAGTATAAACCCACTGTCCAGTGTGTGATGGGTGAGATAAGTAAGCCACTGAGCTGTCTTATAAGGACAGGTGAAGTGGAGTTTATTATGCTTCTGCCATAATTGTGATTACTACGTTTATACATAGGGTTATACAACACATAAAACACACAACACCATACATGTCATTTTTAATTCAATTGAATGCAGCTGATTTTGTCCATCACCAATAAGTACAATAATTGTCAATATGTAGATATCAGATTTCCCATGTATATTTTGGCATGTTACAAATTCCTTTCTGTTCTCTAGACCTGAACCCAACTTTTGCAACTCTAGATAGGATGTACTGAAAATGGGCATCTGTTTGAAATATTCAAATGGAAGCATATAGGCAGAGGCAGCAAGGTGTAATGCAGCAGCCTATACAAGTTTGCATGTTTCAAATTAATTAATGTTGCTGCTATACAAATAGATAATACCCAAAAAGTGTACCCCAAGAACACTATTTAAAATAAGCATGAGAAGTGTGTTTGGTATTTATTTTGGTTTTGTAGAAAACATAATACATGTAAAAAAAATAGCTGTAACAGACAAAAACCCAAATAAGTAGCACATTCCAGGCAAAATAAGAGTACAAATATGACATAGTAAGTCAAATATCAACAGACAATAAGAAACACTTCTATGGGAAGGAAGTGCAAGTATAAGAGGAGTGGAGTTAGCCAGCCCATCTTATATTGGGAAGCAGCCTTTACATTCAGTCATGGTTGTGAGTGGAGATTTGGCTTATAGAAAGAAGTCCGCTATTCCTGGGACCTTTTGTCATAGCTGGGGAGGGTGGTGAAAAGAGAACCTTGGAGCCCAGGTACTGAAGACCAATCTATCACAGTGTTTATCCAAACCCTCAATGGGGAGCCCCAGCAGAAAGGACCGGTGGCATTTAGCGATGGGTATGTGTAATATCTGAGAAATGAGAATAGCCATGCTAAACCAGTGTTCAGATTTTGGGGCAGTTCCACCATATATACAGAAAGGAACCCACCTTCCCACAGTCATGCCAGCACAGTGGTGAAGCGGTACCAAACATTCGCAGAAGGGAAAGGATACAACCTTGTAAATGTTGTAAATGTTCTCTTGAACAAGTTTAGAGACTGAGACTCTCTATACTTGTCTCTCCTGAATCTGGGACCAAGCATCCTCCGACGGAAGTTCCCCCATGTCCCTGTCTAAAGCCTCTTTATGTTTAGGTGAGGGAATATCTTTATTGGGGAGCAAGAGACAGGATAGGGTAGAGATAATTTTCTGCATCAATGGGGTTCGGCGGCATAAAGATTCCACTGTTAATGCCCTATTCTCAGCCGACATGGGAAAGGAGGAGACAAAATGGTGCACTTGCAGCTATTCAAACAGGCTGACTATTTGTAAGTCAGATCTGGTCTGCATGGCAGTCAAAGTCAACAACACCTAAGGTCCGCCAGCCCACATATGGTGATGGTCTGGAGGAAAGTCAGGGTTGTCCCATAGTGGGGTGAGCAGGGAAGGAAGGTGTGATAAATCAAAGGCAGTAATTCCAAACCTGATGGGTGAAGTGCACCACAGGGTAAGAAGTAACCACAGCTGGATGTTTAGATGGGGATCATGCCAGAGAGATAACTAGAGGCCAACCCACACGCTGATGCCTCCAACGATTGTCATCTTGGGCCAGACCCGTTGCAAACCAAGCTATGGCTTGGCACAGGTGGAAGGGTAAGTAGTAGAGCTGTACATCTGGAAAACCTAACCACAGTTGTCATTTGCTCTGCTTAGATTCATAAAACTAGTCCTTGGAGATTTATTACACCAAACAAATTGAACAAGCCACTTGTGTATTTGGGTAAGAGTGCTTCTGGGGACAGACAGGGAGATTTTGAAAAAGGTAAAGCAATCATAGTAGGATGTTCATTTTGATGATTATGATTCTACTTAGCCAAGATATATATATATATATAGGGACTGGCACCTGAACAGGTCGGTCTTGATGCGCCAGATATAAGAGTAGGTGTTCTTTAAAAGGTCTATTGAGGCTGAGGGAATATGCATAGGGAGAGCTTTAATCGTAGTTGTTACAGTAACCCAGGAAAATTTTCACCAGGGTGCGGAGTCTAAACCAGGGCCAGGTGTTCACTAGAGCCCCTGATGGTAGGGATAGGCTTGGCAGCTGGCAGGTTGCAGCCCCTAGTGATCACCCTCAAGGGAAACCTGTAGCACAGAGTCTTGGTACTAAAACCCACAATCAGAGATACAGATCTGGAACCCTCACTTACAGCACAATATAACTGGAAGAACAGATCAGATGTGGGAATACAGAGTGATAAGTCAGATAGAAGCTCTAGGCTGCTGAGGTAACTTGAAGATAGTACACATAGAGGAATGATTCAGGGAGACCCAAGAGAAACCTAACCACTGGCAGATGACAAACACAGACAAGAGGCACTCAGTACACATTTGTGAATTGGCTGCTTGAGAAGGCAGAGCACACTGACAGTTGGAATAAAAGCTATACCGACAAGGAGAGTCCAGTGGGCTGACTCTCACTTGCAGGACTGGATGATGGTAACACAGTGTGCAGATATACAGACAGAAAGAGTCAGTAATAGACTCAGAGAGAGTGACACAAGGGCAGATCGTAAACACCGACTGCAATGAACTCTGGCACGCTGTGAGATGGCAAACACAGCGTGCAGCACAATAATATAGAGCAGATGGAAATACCCAGCAGATACGGAACAATGCGAGATGGAATACATACATCGTGCAAAAGAGGGGGAGACACCAGCACCTGGCTGGGACAGAAACTGCCAGCATGTATAGTGAGCACACACCTTGCACTTCACACAGATAGAACAAGACACAGAGACAGAGAAGGCAAGGCAGAGAGGAAGATCACACTAGGCAAATATGGAGGGAGCAAAGAGTACACAACAGAGATCCAAGACAAGAGCACGAGGCAAACACAAACAAATGGCAGGTAGAATGCAGGAGACCAAAAGCTATAAGCGGCAATCAGTGATCCCAGCAATAAGCTATTTAAAGTAAAAATTTGTTAAAAACACAAAGTGAGCGCTAACAGTCCCTAGTGCGAATGTATTGTCAGTATTGTAAAATATACAAATCAATACAATGGATGCATAGAGTTTTCAGCAGCTTCTTATATGTGGGGGATGGGAGCCCCCAAAAAGAAAATAATATAGCAAAAGAGAGTAAGAAGCGCTCAAAAAATCAGCATACATTTATTAATACATAATAAAGATGACAAATTAAAAAACATATAAAATAACCTCTGAATAGAACCAACAGGAGTCAGCTGGTGATCAAGCAGCTGAATCTTTGGGTAAGATCTAGAATAGGTAGAACCTATATACAGTTGCAAATGGTCTATTGTCCGCTAGGCTTAAGGTCAAAAGTTCATAGTTTGTATCACTATTTAAACAAAAAAGTTCATCTGATGTTAAGACTGAATGGCCCGCTCGATAACTGATACCGCTCGTAGACAAACAGTAGCAAATCCCCAGCAACCTCATATATGAGGCGATTCACACAGAGTTGTTACCTGCAGACATACAGTAAGGGGTACAAGAGATTTTCTCACCAGTCCGCGGCTTCTGCTGATAACACCGATGTTAAGATGGCAGATGAAAAGATCCAGTTCCTGATTACTGGGTTGTTGGGAATACAGAGTTCGGAGTGCAATGTAGCTCCTTAGTGAGCTCCGGGTTGCCGTGGCGTCTCCGCTGACCGGTCAGTTCAGTCGGCGGCGCCGTACGTGGTCACGTGGTGGTCACACTCAGGGCGTGGAAATCAGTAGAGCAGTTTGTAGAGATGGTTTAAGCAGTAGTATTCTGCGTATATAGCCGTATTGTCATAGACTCAATGACCATAGCCGGCTTGATGTAAAAAGACAGATCCTGCGGTGAAGTTATAAAGAGGTTCTTATCCCACAGATATGTAATAAAAAGCAGAGGTTCTTCCTAGCGGACAATAGACCATTTGCAACTGTATATAGGTTCTACCTATTCTAGATCTCACCCAAAGATTCAGCTGCTTGATCACCAGCTGACTCCTGTTGGTTTTATTCAGAGGTTATTTTAAATGTTTTTTAATTTGTCATCTTTATTATGTATTAATAAATGCATGCTGATTTTTTGAGCGCTTCTTACTCTCTTAAGCTATTTAAAGTACACTCCTCCAATCAGCTGTCGCGATCAGGCACACCTCCAGGCTAATTGCTGACCAGCTGGGGGAAAGCAGATAAATAGAACCCAGATAGTAACAGTTACACACTGTCCTGCTTAGCTTGATAGCGTATAAGATTAGTGAGGTTTAATTTGTACAGTAAACCATCTTGTGAGAGAAGCGTGTGTAGATTGGGGAGCGAGGTGTTGGGTGAAGAGAGAGTAAAAAAGACATAATCCGCGAACAAGGAGTTTTTGTATTTCTCTTCCCCCACACCCCCTCGATACATTGAGCACCTCTGATCCATGCAGCCCAGGGTTCTATGACCAGTGCGAAGAAACAGAGGGCATCCTTGCCTAGTACCATTGGTGATGGTCAGGGCCTGGGAGATGACACTGTTAATGGAAACCTTTGCAGAGGGCGTCATGTACAGTGCTTGTATGCTGTATAGAAAATCCCTGGCGAAACAAATTTTTTATGATTTTAACATGTGTAGGTGTATTTAAAATGAAAATAGGGCCATTTAATTAAGAAAAATCTACAGTTTTTTTTAATTTTACACTTACACCAGCCATAAACTAGTGTAAAATATTAGGTAGGCAAAGGGAATCCAGTCTGATGCTGTGCCTTGAGCAGCACTAAAACTGTTTTCTTTCTAATTTAAATAAAGTGGAACACCCCATTCCATTAGTGCAGAGCACACAGAAGCGGACAGGTGGATGGCTAGCCTTTTATCTCACATTCTGTGCTCGCTCTTGTTCTCCAGTGCAGAAAGCCCACTACCCCGCCTTTTTTTTTATACCTGTATGCTCTTGGACACTTGCCTGCATATTGTTCCCATATAGAAAGGGGATGATTACATGCCAACATATTCCCCTGTGGAAATCTGGATCTGACTCATGTATTCTAATTGTAATCCAATTGTGGTTTAAATGACTCAGAGAAAATGTAGTTTAGTTACTGGATGCTGTCCATTGATATTCAACATGATTCCCATTTTAATTGGAAATTGATGAAAAATGATTGCCCACATTTAGATAAAACTACCAGTTTAGGTACTACCTCTGTAAAAAATGTATATAACACTATCTTCTGTAATCTAATATTTTTTATACTTAAAGTTTGAAATGCTTCAGTGTAACAAGTGGAAATAGCACAGTATCCTCATTTTGCTTTATAGCTCATCATTTATTATGTTTCTGATTTGGGAAATTACAATAATCAAGTGAAATTAAAGTTTGTGAGGAAAATTATAAAGCTGGTACAAACGTCATCATGAAACACAAGCTCATCATTGACTACATTCCCTCATATAATCGGCCTATATCTGGACATGTTGTTTTGGTACATTGGGCCGGATCCACAACGTACATCAGCGGAAATATGTCCGTCAGATGCCAATTACAGCTACTACGCATGCGTAGTAACTATTTTACGTAATCTACGTATCGTTCTGGCCCATTAATCGGAGTTAAGCCAAGATTTAGTAAAGCCACGATAGAAGAGGTATTAGCTTTGTGGCTATGGAAAACACATTTCTTACCCATGACTGCAATATTAAAAACAACATTGCCCAGGATTTTTTTTTCTAAGGAACTAAATCTGTCAATACTGTGCTTCTAAAGAAATCATTCTGATTCAGCCATAATACCCAGCAAAATAGTTAACAAATACCACCCAGAAATCTGCAAGCATCTCCAGGTGCATCCTATTGGTGCGTGGTGGACAATCAGGAGTTTTCTTGTAGCTATATGTTGGATAGTTAGCAGCTGTAGGTTATGATGTAAAAAAAAAAAAAATAATATGTTGATGGGGTTATTGTATTTACTCAAGTTATTGATCAGATAAAATGCAGTCACTGCTGAGGGTCTGTATTGTTGTGTTAAGGAGAGTTATGTTATTATTGGACAGGGAAGTATTAGAAACATAGAAAGTGATGGCAGATAAGAGCCACATGGCCCATCTAGTCTGCCCATTTGTTTATTGAAAATTATACTGACCCTAGACCCTATTTACCCTCAATTTGGGTTTCAATTTAGGATACCCTTAATTGGAGAGGTATAAACAGGATAGTAAGACTGATTATAAATATTCTTCAAAATTTGGTGTGCAAATATTCAGCATTCCTTACCTACGCATATTACAATATAATTATGTCTAAGTTTTAGTTTAAAACACCTAGTTTATTCCCATATGGTCTAGCGGTTAGGATTCCTGGTTTTCACCCAGGCGGCCTGGGTTCGACTCCCGGTATGGGAATATAATTTTTTTTTTTGTTTTTACATTTCAATTATTAATAGAAGCATTTGTTATTATTGGAGTATAGAGAAAAAAGGGAATTAGGGTCACAATAAAACAAGCTGACCAACCAACAGTTGAGACAGAGAGTAAAATAGGGAATACACTGGGGCTTTTTCAGCAGATAATCGTTCCAATCACACAATCAAAAGGCAGTTTCACCAGATATCTTGCCAGTGTGTACTATCCAACGATGCTATAGAATCATTTGATCATCTGTGATAATCTGATTTGATTCTTAGGAGCTCCTAAAATTTTAGATCAATGAATGATATCATTTGCTTTATGCAAGTGTGTATTGTGTCCTGAGCTGTACCAAGAATGTTACCAATGTTACAGTGTAAGCATACAGAAAGAGGCAAAATTGTTTACTGCATGAATGATCTTAAAAAAAAATATTCATTAAGCAAGAAAATGACAGCGATCCAGCAAGGTATTCGTGGACATAATTGTTAGCTACAACAATAAAAATATCAGATCCTTACTATTAATTTACCCAGTCTGAAACAATCACATGTCTGGGATAGATCTTTTCACAAATGATAAACACTCTGAAGACTCTCCATAAAACTATATGCAAACCTTGTTTGTTTGCATTTGATAACTAAATTTCACTTTTAAAGTTATTTTGGCTAGGTCAGGAAGAGAGGAGGACCAGCTATGGCACATAAGCAACGGTTAAGCTATGACCCAATACATACCTGTTATACTGGGGAAAGTGTTGGGGTTACAAATGCAGAAGGCCAAGTTAAGGTGATAGGAGACAAATGAGTCCTAAAAACCTTGTTTATCATGTCAAAGACTCCCTGCCATATCAGTTTGAGTTTAGGATATGTCCAAAATGTGATGACTTTAATCTACTCCCCTAAAATTCCTCCAGCACAGTTAAGACTGCACCAGACACATTTTGAGTAACCAATCTTACGTAAGATAGAATATATTTTGTAGTTTCATCAGTATCTTAAAATGATTAGTGCTAGACCTGTGGTGAGAGGTGGAAAATTTTGATTTCTACTGTGAAACCATGGGTTAAGGGGTGTTAGGTCCTCCCTTCAGTGGACTGGATTTACACCTAAGTACACACAACGCTTGTAAGTATCTACGGAAGAGACTTGCATACACTAAATGCAATCCTAAACTTTGTGCGTGCAAGGGTACTGTACTCCCCATGCATGTAATGAGCTTCCATGCCCTGAACCGTCTTAACATTCGTTCATAATGGAGGATCATACGTAAGGGCTTAGCCAAGCCCTTACTGTAAGATTAAAATGCCTCCCCCCAACGCATCATGCGTGCACGAGATTGTGGTATGGTAGGCATTAAATTGTCTAAAAATAGATAGTGGTACATTTTTTATGTAGGTACCAAGAACATTTTTAATGTCAGAACAGCCCTCTCCAACACTGGTGGCACTACGAAGGGAGGCATCTAGCAACACCATGTTTTTGTGGACCCAAGGTTGTGCAAGGGTAAAGTGGGGTATGACACCCTTTCAATGCTCACCCAAGCCTTATGGTGCATGGGAAAGGCTCACGCCTGTTTAGGCCAGTAGGCAGGCATCCCAATATTTAGTTAGGTCTGGTAATACCTCTTGTAAAATGCAATATTATGTGGCATTTATGCAGTTTGTCCATGAGTAGACTAAGTAACAGTAAAAGGATAATCCTAAACAAAAATATCTTGGGTAATGCCATAATATTTTATTGCTGCTATCAATCCCACCCAGAACATGTATGATGAACACATTTTAATTCTAAAGTTTAGGTGTATATAAGGGTTTATTTCACCTATTAGATGATTTGTATTCCGACAGATCATCTTGAGACTGGGAAGTGACGACTGCATTTGATCGTAGCTTCTTTCTCACACCGTGGAGGTCCTGTGAATCCGAAGATTCCATTGACAACAAGTAAGTTTTTATCCTAACCCTAACTATCCCATACCTGCGACTTAACCTTAACCATCTGTTTTCCACAGCCTGACCCTAATCTTTCCCTCTTCGAAGTCTAACCACAACCCTCTCCAACCCTAACTATTCCCTTTTAGAAGAATACTAACATTTGTAACTGGGAACCTTGTTGAAATAGGAATATTCAACATGGTCTATATAAAAATATTATTTATTAAGCCCTTGCAAAACTACAGCTACTTATTGAAAATAATAAAATATGGTACCTCTGCTCAACCTGCAACCCTGATTGATGCCTCAAGCCTTTTAAAGACCCACTAATTGCAAGTGTGACAAACGTAAGTGACCTCTCTGTTGGAGGAACCATAGCACTTGGAGGAAACCCACACAGACACAGGGAGAAAAAAACACTACACAGATAAGACCTAGTTCGGGAATTAAATTCATGACTTTAGTTCTATGAGGCACAGTGCTGCTTACTGAGCAACCATGCTGTCAATTCAATTGACGGCGAAGATGGGAACAAGCGCTAAGTGCGCATATTCCTTATTATTACGATAGCCAAAATATTGGTATTTTAAAACGCACCATTATTCAAAATAAAACCAATCATATTTTAGCTCTCACTTCAAATTACATTTTAGAGATTGTCAAATAGAATCTTATTGGTTGCTATTGGCAACATCTCAACATTTCCTTTTCCGCAGTTTAGTAGATCTAGCCCCGTGGTAAAACATGGTGACTGTGCCCACTTTGGTACCCTATTTCATGCTCAAAACCTTGTGGTGTTAATCAAAATATAATATAAGCACTTGTTTAAGGAACACTTTTTGTTTCTTTAATGTTAGCACATTGATTCAATTAGATTTAAGTATCTTAAAATAACATGTTCTGAATAAGAAAACGAAGCACAAAAAAGTGAACAACAAGCTCACTTTGTTCAGCCTCGATAGTGAAATGCAGTAAAGGATCGTGTTCGGTGAATACCGATGAATAAGAAACACAGGCGTTAGAACGTTACAATAAAAGCTACCGGACGTATGATAACTGCACTCTCCCACTGGGTCATGATGAACCGTAGGAACAGAAAGAATCATTGCTATCTATGGGGCTCAAAATGGCGGGCCAGGAGCTGCGGTATGTTCTCGGACACACGCACAGCCGGGGGCCGCCCAGGGTGCGCGCCCAGGTGGGGCTCGTGTGGGCGGGGTTCGCGCAGCCGCACTCCGCGCAGAAGCGCTGTCACTTCCGGCTGTTTGTCCGGGAAGCGGATTCGGTCGGAACGGAACGCACGGATCCCGGTGACCCGGCCCACCAGCTGCATAGGCCGACGACATGGCCCGGGATTATGACCATCTCTTCAAGCTCCTCATCATTGGTGACAGCGGTGAGAGCGTCTCTCTGTGGTGACTGGGGAGTGCAGGCCCGTGATGATAGCACCGGGGAGGAGGAGGGAGTGACCGCTGTGTCGCTTCCTGCTGGTCAGGACTGCTGGGGTCCTGTGATCCCGGTCCTGGTTGCTGGGGAGCACAGGGAGTTTATATTGTAGTTTCTCTCATCTGCTGTGCACGTACAAGTAATGTGGCATGATCTATAGTAAGGGCGGCCATACACCCTGCTCTGTCTTTTCTACTATTGTCTTCATGGGTCAGATCCAGGTCTATAGCGAACATAGCAGCAGGGTCGTAATAGGATTGTTCTATGGGAAGTGTAGTCGGTAGTTAAGTTGTAATCATTGTGATGTCCTAGTTAGAGCCGCATCACTGCCAGGTTCTTGGAATGTATTGGAATCCGTTCTTTATTCAGTATATGATCGTGTGGCTCCTTTAGATTTGAACAATTTTTATTGTAGTTGGCAATCAGTTATTGCATGGTCACATTTTTTTAGTTTATGACATTTAAGATTGTAATTGGCTTTGTTAATCACAACATTTTCTAAAGAGTGAAATCAAGGCACCATGCACTTATTACATTCTGCCCTGTACCCATATAAAATAGCGAAAAAAATCTCAGTGTTGGGCTTCCATTCATCCACATACTCCCTCACATCATCATGTAACTACAATACATGGCATGTAAGTAATTTTGTTGTTCTCTCCACAACGTTTTTAATAAAATGTAATAATTGCTTAAGCATTTCCCACCTAAAAGTTATTGGTCGTTTAGAGAGCCTCATGCAATGTCAGGATGTCACACCTTTAAACACATTATGCACAAGTGCCTTCCCCCTACCCCAAGATTTTACTCAAAGAATAATCTCTCTAGACCCCTCAAAGAATTATCTATTCTTTCTGTTCATTTTAACATAATTTTTAAAAATATATTATTAAGGACCTGTCTGTACCTAAGGTTGCAGATCTAATTGAAATTGAATGCTTTCCTGAAGTCCATTGCAAAATATAATGCACTCAGGACTTAAAATAAAATATGAGCCAAAGCCTGGCTTATTTTCAGAGAAGTAGTAGTGCATTGTCAAATTCATTTTTTTGTTATTTCACAAAAATTACAAATGGACAAATATGGCAGAGTATATTTATATTTCTTTGATGGTAATTGAAAATAAATGCTGAGTTATTGATTAAAAATAGGTTCCTCCAATTTACTTTTATACAGTAGTCTGAAGACTGTTTAATAGGTTTGTAGGATTTGTCATTCACTTGGGATATCTTTACATTTACACATTTTCAGTAACTGTCTGCAGAAATGTTTATATATAATCTAAGGTTTGATACTTTATATTTTGAATATCCTGAAAGAGATTATAAAAAATGTTTTAACAAAAATTATATCCACTTTGTATATGTCAATAAAATACTCTTTGTTTTTCTTTAGGGTAAAAATGAATAACGCTATTAAGTGATAGATGGGTGGGAAATGAGGTTTGCTGTTTTTCAAACTTCTGAACTTTTAGTGGGAAGATATATTGGAAATTTCTATGTAACTTCTCTCAAAACAGACATTTAGTATTGTTGTTATTTCATTCCTATAAATGCCATTTAGTTCTCATATTTGTATATGTACTCCATTAAAATAATGTATTCTCCTGTTCACTGTGTTTTATGCGATTATAGCTCATAGGCACAGCTTATAGCACAATGTTCTGTTACTGTGCCCAGAGACCCACTGGACTGAAACTGCTTATTGGGTTTCAAAAGATTGTAAAGTGTGTTTTTGTACACAGTATTCACATAGCGTGTTATAATGTATCGCATTGGGATTTAATCTCTGCACGTCATGTCTAATGATTTATACAATATATACTAGATTGACAGGTGCACAAGTGAAGTAAGATTTGCAGTATCTAATGGTTGCTATTTTTTTGTTTTTCCAATAGTAATCTTGTAAATGTAAATAAAAGATAATGACAACCATATAAAACATGTGGAACAAACAGAAATGGTAGCCATATGAGAAAGGAGCTTAGAGCACTCCAGATTGTACATCACTGCTAACTGAATCACCACCAGTGGCTTGAAATAGCAGAGAATTGACACTACACTGTGGTAAAACCATTGACGTCAAACGTTTACAATAAGACCAAATTATTTTGAAAAAAAAATGTGTCCGGGTCTATTAAGACAGTGTTGTACTAGAGTATAAAATATACTGTGCACTTAGCACTCGGGTCTATATACAAAATATTCAGCAGTCCCGTGCAGTGAAAATAAGTTTGTGATTTTTTGCTGTACCTAGTACAGGCCATTTTGATGACATGTAATGACGCCAATGGCAAACTTCACATTTGATAAAAATTAAAATACCCCCTTGTATTAGTGCGCTGCATGCGGGAACTTCTAGCATTCCAACTGGCAGCATGCCCAAAAATTCTAGTTGAATAGGGTGATTTTACCCATCATGCCTAATAGGTCCATGGGTAATAGAACCAGGGCCATTGTTGGAAGAAATCAGATATTTAATGAACTTGACATCTCCTTGAAAGTATTCCGAGCAGGAGGCACTGTCATAATATCAATGATTTTAATATTATAAACATCTATATGTATTTAGCTTTATCCTGCTGTAAAATATAGATTTGTATACATTTGTCTATCCATTCTCCCCCCCCCCTCTTCACCTGTCCATATATCTGCCCCCACACCACCACTTAGCTCTCAAAGTCTCTCTTAAAGATTATCCTCTCTACTCCATGGCATGCTTGCTGTGTCTGTTTAAGAGTGACATGTCAAATCAGCATCGCTCACAGTCCCAGCAGCTTCAGCAGGTAGGGGGAGCAGGAACCCTATTGCCCTGCCTACTGATACCTCGACTTATCCTAAGTGACAGGTCCAAATTTCTGGGACTTGTCAAGCCCTGTCCTAGAAAGTTTACATAATTTAAAACAATAATACAATAAAAATTTATAAGAAATAATACGTCATTTTAATGATTTTCAGTCATGATAAAAACATAGTATAATAAGTACTAATAGCTAGGTATCATGCTAAATTAGTTTTTACTAATATCTTTTATTGCATAGTGTAAATAAAATGTATATAAGTGGTTCCTTTTTGGGTTGTTTATGAAGGTTCTTTCCCAGCTTTCAAATCTTAAAATTGTATTGGCAACGCTGACTACTCTATTAGAGCCTTGCCTACTTCCATTGTAAGGATTGCACTGGTATGTCCTTGTTGCTTCTCTAATCTCCACCCTAAACTCTATTCAGTCTTTGTCCCCGCTCTGCCATTTTCCCATTAGATTCTAAAGCACTCAGAGGCCAGGCCAACCTTTCCCTTTGTTTACAATAACTGAGTTTCTTTTGTCTAACGTATTATGTCCCATTTCCTGTGTTTTCACCTGTCTAGTGTTGCATGCACTGTGGTAACAACAACTTTCTTACAGTAAGCAAGCTAGTTCAGGCCTTTGCTGTCATGGGCTTGTGTGGCCCTTTATAAGCATCTGACAAGGGCAAGCAATTGTTATTTAGAATGGCCTCAGCATGTACATTTAAATAAAGGATTATAGCATATTGCCATGAATAGCAAGTGTAGTTTGTTTGTGTTTCTGATTGTTTGTATACATATTGTAATATTCTTTTTGAAATATCTTTAACCAAAGCTTTTCTATGGTAATTTGGTACATTTACCAAATCTTCTATAAAAATTAATAATGATGAAGTATGTAACCATAGTAACTAATCTAGTTTTCTACTATTGACAACTCCTCCACTTTGTTTTAAAAAAGGTTTGAATATCTATTCTATAGTCTGCCGTAGTCAGGAGCAAGAAAGTACGTAAGCACTGTATTTTCCAGGCCATGTTGCTGCCATGAATGCTGTCTTTTAAAAGTAGACAGCCGAAAACTGAGTTTAGTCTGTCTCTTTCGAAAGGCCAGTAAGTCGATCGGCATACTTACCCATTCATTTTTCACAAGCCGCTGGATAGATGAGTAACCATCTCTGGGGACTTTTAGGGTTAGGCTCTGGGAAAAGTAGGATTAGGGTAATAGAAGGGGAGGGTTAGGGGTTAGACTACAGGGAGGGGAGACTTACGTTTAGGCTGCGGGGAGAGGAGTCTTAGGGTCAGGCTTCGGTAAAGGGTTAGGGTAATGGAAGAGGAGGATTATGGTCATGGAAGGGGAGGATTAGGGAAAGGGTTGGGGTAAAATTTAGATTTACCATTGGGTCATTGCACGTCAGATCACCCAAAAAAAATGAAATGTCCACCACCCATCTCAGATTTTTTATAAAATATTTTAGTTAAGAGAGGATGTCAAAAAGACAATTTCTGCCAAATATCTCAACAGTTTGACCTTTAGTTTAATAAATATTGATTTTTAATGTATTAAACTATTTATTAATCACGGCTTATTTATTCCAGTTTATTTGAAGTATTACAGGTGTTTATTAAGAAATCACCACAGAAATAAGACCCCTAAGGTAACTTTTCATCCCAAATCCAAACCAAATTACTGTATCTGACTTCCGTTTCTAGTTACAGTGAAAATACAAGCTTTTGGAACAGAATAAAAAAATACTAGGTTAAATCAACGTTAAAAATCCCAATTTATTTTAGGTGCTTAACAAAGGTATACGTTACCACCACAAATAAAAATCAGCATGGTACTCTGAAATTTAAAAAATATACTAAAAAAGTGAGCAACCCTCCTATACAATAACTGAAACTTACCAGAAACTGATAGGAAGGTGATTCTCTTTCCAAACTGACACTGACAGAGAAAGAGAGGGAGACAGACCGAGAGATAGTCAATCATGGCAGCTGCTCTTCCAACAAGTGCACATTTGGTAGTTTTTTATATACTGACTGCCATCTCACTATGGACTCAAAAACCACTGGATTACATAGCTGGAAACACTTTACAGATGAAGAAAAGGAACTTTGGATTCTGAGAACTGAAGTTTGAAAGGTAGCAATCAGTAATTCTGCAACACGTCTTCTACCATCACAAAAAGGTACAGCTGTTATACTGTGAAAAATGTCAGAAAACATGCTGTAATCCTTTCTTGTCTCACAAAAAAGGAGCCAGAAAAAGCGTAAGAGTTGTGTCACTGAAGTTGGCCAAAGAAAATGGTGAGTGTCAACTTCATGGTGGAATTAAGCCCTAAACCTTTTGCCTTTGAAACTTCAGTTCTCAGAATCAAAAGTTCTTTTTCTTCATCTGTAGAGTGGTTCCAGCTATGTGTACAGTGGTGTTTGAGTACATAGTGAGATGGCAGTCAGTATTTAAAAGACTACCAAATGTGCACTTTGGAGGAGAAGCTGCCATGATTGACTATCTTTCTGTCTATCTCCCTCTCACTTTCTTTGTCAGTTTCAGTTTAGAGAGGGAATCACCTTCCCATCAGTTTCAGTTTCTGTTTAGGAGGGTTGTTCACTTTTTTAGTTAAAGTTTTTAAATTTCATGGTTTCTTGTGTAAATTATGTATTTCATGATTTGTTTTTTCACTATGAAACCGTACCATGCTGATTTTTTTGTGTGGTGGTAATTTACCTTTAGGTGCTTAACAAAGGTTACCTAAAATAAATTGGGATTTTTAACCTTGATTTAACCTAGCGGTTTTAATTCTGTTCCAAAAGTTTGTATTTTCACTGTAACTAGAAACGGAAGTCAGATACAGTAATTTGGTTTGGATTCAGAACGAAAAATTACCCTTCTGTGGTGATTCCTTAATAATTACCCGTGATACTTCAAATAAACTGGAATAAATAAGCCGCGATTAATAAATAGTTTAATACATTGAAAATCAATATTTATTAAACTAAAGGTCAAACTGTTGAGATATTTGGCAGAAATTGTCTTTTTGACATCCTCAACTAAAATATTTTCGTAAAAATCTGAGATGGGTGGTGGACACCCCTAGTTGAACTGACGTGGAATGACCCTATTGGGGGCTCCGTCTTCGGTGGTCTGGGGATCGATTGCTTTGCCTCTGCGAGGCAAAAGCTATCGAATTCCCAGCCAGTTCCAAACTGTCTGTGAGATAACGGACCTTTTGGAAAAAGGGCCATTTGTAGCGGTGATCCATACCCTTATTTTTCTATTGCAGGTTTTGTTTTGTAATATAATGGATTTCAGAGCCTCTACAACCAAATTAACAACTTGCAGTTGCAGTTTCCCTAGAGCAACTATGTTAAGTTGCTCACTAACTACTTAATATAATACCACGTTCAGATTACCAGCCCTGCATATCCCTGGGGTTTTCAAACCCTGGGGATTTGCAGAGAGACGCCGGGCTGCCCGTTCACACGGACAGCGGTGACCCGGGATTTCCCAGGTCACCGCTGTGCAGTGGAGCCGCGGGACCCGGCTTTCTCCGCAAACCCCTTCTTTTTAGCCCTGGTCTAAGACCCGGCTAGAGAGAGCCGGGGTTCACGTTCAGATTGGCAGAAAAAGCCGGGGTTTTCATGAAACCCGACTCTCTCATGAAAACCCCGGCTTTTAGCTGGTAATCTGGACGGGGTATTAATTAGAAATTAAAAGAGTATGCAGCATTTTTCAACAGTTATAATAGGAAGTCTTCCATGTAGTGGCATCCTTTTTTTAAAGTGTTTCAGAATATTACCTTTTACCAATAAAAATAACTCTACCAAACTAATGTTAAACCACCGAAAATTTACTTTAATCGTGGTCTATGAAACTGAAATTTAAAACAACTGAAAGTACATATCTGTGAAGTAGGACCATATGATTTCACATATTTTTATTATTATTTAGGTGAATTTTAATTGTTAGCTATTCTAGCCTATAGTAGACTCTCACATTTATATCTAATACACCTTGAGAACAAAAAGAACACCATAAAAAAACAATGGTATAATTTGGTAACAAAATTTCTACTAATGTACTGCTTTCTGTAGCCTAAGCAATGAGGGTTGCAATATGTACTGTTTTTACTGGATCTCTTCCTGCCATCTCACAGTTGGAGCCAAAACAGAGGGAGAAGGGTACAGCTGCACTTAGCCAAAGACGAGAGTCTGTCAGTAAAATTTTGTAGACATTAGTGCAGTCTTATTTTGGTTAGACGTTAGTGTATGACATGTATAAGTGTTTTGTTTTATAGAATCTTAAAAATGTGATAAATTTGAATTAATTACAAATTCCTTTTTTTGTTTGTAGGGGTTGGAAAAAGTAGTTTACTCCTAAGGTTTGCTGATAATACTTTTTCAGGTAATAACATTTCATCTCTTAATAACAGTTGTAATTACCATGCTTCATGTCACATAATGTTTTTCTCCTGCACATTTTTTAAATGTAAAAAGGAAATAAAACGTTTCTTTAACACCTCTTTTAACACTCTTATTGGATCTTGAAGAAGTGTGTAAACGTTGTGCTGCTGTTGTGCATTTTGTAGACTTTACAACAACATACACCGCAATTTTATATTTCTGGACTAGAAAACTCTAAATAACTACAGTGATATCTGCTAATCCGTTGAGAGTCCCCGCTTTGAGTGCTGCATTACGAAGTAAGGACAGCCGAAAGTTACTTTGCAGCTGCCCATATTCGAATGGCAGCAGTGTTAGAATTTTTTTAATGAATGGGTGCGTATGTGATTCGCATATTCCCTCATTCATTTTCGGAAGTGACGCCACCAGCGACTGGGGGTTAGGCTTGGGGGGAGGGGGAAACTTTGGGTTAGGGAGTGGGTTGGGGATACATACTTAGCTTTTGGATCACTGTGATCGCTGCTACGGGGATAATCAATATCTGAATGGCCCTATTGAAATAGGGTCGTTTGCGAAGGGGAGCCACACACCTGCTAATCTGTATTACATGATAGGAATTGCTGTTGAACCAGAGAGTAGTGCGATAAATGTATTAGTGGTAACTTAAGTATAGTGATCACCTTAATGTGATGATAGTGTTACCCTGAATTTTAGACATTGAGCATTAACACCCATAACCTTCTCACTCTTCAACACATACATGTTCCCTTATTTATCCCTTCCATATTAATTCATGAAAAATTGTTCAAATAAATAATACTCCCATAATTGCATTCTAAAATTGCTATTCTGTTAGTGCTCTCTATTTCTTGTACCTATCATATACAATTTTGCTCTTTATTGATTTTTTTTTACATGTGCTCTTTAAAAAAAACAAAAAACTATCTGAACTCAAACCCATAGATACATTAATTTGAAAAATAAATATATGTATATCAATATATATGTTGCTAAACAATTTAAATGATGAGGAATGTTTAGTCCACTTTATTGAGTGGTCCACTAATTTGACTTTTATTTTCCCAGGCAGCTACATTACAACAATTGGTGTTGATTTCAAAATCAGAACAGTTGAAATAAATGGGGAAAAAGTCAAACTGCAGATTTGGGACACTGCGGGGCAGGAACGATTCCGAACCATAACATCAACGTAAGTTTCAGCTGTAAACAAATAATGTATAGGAAGTAATGTGTCTGAGATATTTAAGCCAACCCTAGAAAGATGCTATAGATCCTATCTAGCTGAATATATTTCATTTAAACAAAAGTTTGAAACTTACACTGTATTTTCAAGCGAAATGTAGTGCGTGATATGCCGTAGATTCACCGGCATATCAAGCTGGCACAAAAGTCTACTCCATTCAATAGTCATTACAGGGTCACAATGTCTGTTTATGAATTTGCTTATAGATTAGGTTTTGGAAATAATGTTTTGGCTCCTATTTTTTTCCATACAGCTATTACAGAGGAACACATGGTGTCATTGTTGTTTACGATGTTACCAGTGCTGAGTCTTTTGTTAATGTAAAGAGATGGTTACATGAAATAAGCCAGAACTGCGATGACGTTTGTCGGATATTAGGTGAGTATTTTCTTTCAAATGAAACTGAAATTTAAAGTTTATCTTTTGTCTCTAATATAAATATATTTTTTTCCTCAATTATTAAAAGTGGGAAATAAGAATGATGATCCTGATCGAAAAGTGGTGGAAACAGAAGATGCCTATAAGTTTGCTGGCCAGATGGACATACAGTTGTTTGAGACTAGCGCCAAAGAAAACCTAAATGTTGAGGAGGTGTGTATTTGTCTTTCTGTGTTTGATTGATAACAGCAGCAGTAGTAGTAGTAGCCACTTAATACTGTGGTTGAACTTCCTTATGGACTGTAAGAACGTTTGCCCGATACTCCTGTTTGGGTGATATTGCTTACTTAATTGGCATATAAATGATGAACACAAAGCTTGGGGCTACCTTTTTAAGTGATCAAATTTGTCATTACCTCTTTGTAAATATCTGGTTTTGAGCTTAGAACACACTGAATCAGTATGTAGCATGTTTTTATTCCTGTAAATTTAACTTAACAAATAGGAGTTACAACTATTGGGCCTGATCCAGAACTACGCCTGTGGGCATATTTATGCAAGCCGTAAGCGTAACTTCGGCTTAAAGTACGGTCTGCGCATGCGCCCAGTAACTCATGGCAGCCGTAATTTAAATTAGGTCAACCACAACATTTGCCTAATTACAACCAAATGGGCGTGCCTATGTTACTATAGCTGTAAAAACGCAGCAGGTATGGAATGTAGGCGGGGAGGGGCATTTAACTCATACCGTATAGGCTTGGTTACGACCATCGCATAGTTACGTCCTGCCGTTGATACGCTTGCAAAAAATAAGGTAGGGTGGTTGCAAAAGTTAAAGTAGGGCTCAGCAGGCGTAAGGCAGTGAAATTACGGCCGATCGCGGGGAATGTCTGGGGGAGTGCATAGTATTTACGGTGTGCGTAAATACGAACGGCGCTAGTTCATAGTTCTGGATCAGGCCCATTGTGTTTATTGTGTTGGACTGGTCATATACTTGAAGGAACTGATTCTACACAATGCAAATTCAGATTTTTAATTCCATCTACGTCTGATTTTATGGTGTTTGAGGTATACAATACAGAACATCAAGTTCTCGATCCATTTTTTTTTTTTCCATAAACCTTTATATTTTTATGAAATTAAAATGTTTTCTTTTACTGAGTCTCTACTTTTGAAGGCACTAAAATTGCTAATGGGACCTTATATTTTACAGTGAAAGTCTTAAACTACATCAATGTAGACAATTAGTGGGGCAATCAGGAAGTAACTATCCTAAGAGAGATCAGTATTGTTTCTTATTGGTTAACTGACCAGTAAGCTTCGCTTATGCCACTTTCACATCACCACCCTGGCAATAACTCTGCTTTCAACCCAGGTTATTGCCGGGGCTTTTTGGTGGATAAATATAAATAAATAAATTTAAAAAAAACGGACGGGTCCCTTAAAACACTCCAGGGTAGAACTGGGAAATTCTGGGTCTGCCCTGACAGTGTGAAGGGACAGCGTGCAGCTCCCGAGGAGAGACTTATATACTGTTGTATAGCAACAGTAAACAAATCCCTCTAATCGGGTGTATTAGTTGAGACCCGGGTTTCACACATCTCCACCAGACATGAGAAAAACCCCTTATTTTTTCCCATGTCTGGGTCCTGAGACTAATGATCACCACCAAATACCCAGGTTTTTGCAGACAAGGGTATATGGTGATGTGAAAGAGATGTTATTTATTTGTAAATATATTTAGTTAGAGGTCATCAGTTCTCTTGAAAACTTCAATCATCCTGTAACTTTATGCTCACAATAAATTACTGCCACATAATGTAATAAATGTTATCGAATATATTTGCAAATGAATAATTTGTCTTTGAGTAATTTATAAGATTAAGGTCCATCAGCGTGTGTCCACATGACTGCATCAATGGGACAGATAGTGTGGCTACATGTTAGTATTTAGCAGTTGAACTGAGGACCCACGCACTGTTGGTTTATAACATGTATGGTCATTTTATAACAGATTTTTCCAGATGGTGTTCCCATTGATATGGAGAATAGACACTTGTGTCAGGCTATTTTTGGCAAAAACGTGTTCTATCAAATGACTACCAGAGTATGTAGAGAATTCAGTAGAATAAACTGATGGAAAATACATGTGGTGTTTGTGTATTATTAGTGACTGTGCTTGTTTCATTGCAGATGTTTAATTGCATTACCGAGCTAGTGCTACGAGCAAAGAAAGAAAACCTGGCAAAGCAACAGCAGCAGCAACAGAATGATGTGGTGAAATTAAACAAAAACAGTAAAAGGAAGAAGAAATGCTGCTAGGTGCAGGCACAGCACAGAGAGGCTGCTCTCAATCTGAACATTTGTTCACATTCGTTCTGGGACGAAGAGTAACTGTGCCATGGGCAGTGCCCAGCTCTCAGGGGTTGGGGCATTTTCTCAGTTTTGTGCTGTTAATTTAAGAAATTTCTCAAAGTTTTCTATTGAGAGGCGCTGGCACCTTTTTACTGCTGTGCCAACAAGGTGTTGTGGATCCTTGTCATCCCCTTGTCACCCTTGCTCTCCTGGAGCGACTGCTAGGAAAAGGACAGTTGCAGTGCCTACCCCTTGGACTGATTAACAAGAGTCTGTACATACTGTATATTGCGTTAACCATCCTCGCCTCCTTCCTATTGCTTTTGCCCTCCGATCGCCAATCTGTCATGATACATGAATATGAACTGATCAAATTTTTTAAGTATTTAGGACAGTTGGTCTCTTAAACCTGGCTTGAGTCTGGTATCAGTCCTGCTTATTCAGGTAAGATTCACTAGGCCTGGCTGTTAATTTGCTCCCCCGCTGTTTAGTTTTTGTCAATATTTAAAGCCATGCTAAAGAAAACCGGCACCTATTACATGACCAGTACAGGACATACGACCAAAAAAAAAATCATTTGTTTTTAATGGAAGGCTGGATGATTCCGGAACTGTTAGCAGTCTTTTGTTACGATCTAAGAACCATTATGTGAATTTAAGAAAAATATATATATTGTGGGAAAAAAAAAAAATCTGCCAAATTTTGTACCATCTTGTTCATAAATAGGAGCAAACAAATAAAAATGTGAACCATGGGTCCTGAATTAAAAAACAAAACAAAAAAACCAGTGTCTCAATGTCTGGAGAAATTATAAAACTTGCTGTAGTTTGATGATGAGCAATGAAAATGTCGGCTGTTCAACAAAGGTAGGCACAAGGAACGTGGAAAATCATAGAAATATTTTATTTCAGAGTTTACAATAAAAAGATCATAATTTTGTACTAAAATATGACATCCTCTTTATCTGTTTATATATA
Source organism: Limnodynastes dumerilii (assembly GCA_011038615.1). Classification (NCBI taxonomy): domain Eukaryota; kingdom Metazoa; phylum Chordata; class Amphibia; order Anura; family Limnodynastidae; genus Limnodynastes; species Limnodynastes dumerilii. Next base: position 457,622 of record WWET01000531.1, on the reverse strand, counting down.
AAACAAAACTGTATGTAATATTCCTTATAAAAATTCTGCTTCTGCTATGTACAAATAGTGTTTCTCGGTACTTGAGCTGAAAGGGGCACCGTTCCTCTGTGCTGTGTTCAGTCTGGAAGACCAGAGGTAGGGAGTCTTTTCCTAGTGGTAAGTGCAGCTCAGGACCTGTGTACGTTGGTAATACCCGCTAGATTACATTTTTAAGGAAGCTTATGGAGTGGTAAGAAACAGATGGCTCTAAATGTGCAATCCATAGGAAACAATTTTATAATTCCACAAAATAAAATGCATCTGGAATGGAATCAAAATAAATACAATTGACTTAGTATATCTCCTAAACATATTCTTTCTAATACCGGTAACAGGCCAGGAGCCTGCTTCGTCTCTGATGGTAAAAATAGTCTTGCTGAGGATTCTCGCCCAAGGAAGGCTTTATGTATCATTCGCTTTCTAACTGCCATCTGAGTGCATTGCCCCTCTACCTCTGTCCTCTAACAAATGTTTGCCATGATTCATAAAGCAGCTTTGCTCCTGACAAGGTCGAGCAATTAATACTAACACTTTGTTTTCTTTAGAAATGAAAAGAGGCGTCTCCTTTCTGACGCCATGGGTTCTTCTCCCGGCCGCTCTGTGCGATTCAGAGTGGTAACTTTACCACAATGTTTGATTGGGTGCCCAGTGGAGAAAGAGTATGTAGACTGGCTCCATTCCTTCTGGTGTTTGTCCATCAATTGCTGGTCAATGACTCTGTGCATGTCATCCTGTTATAACAAAACAAAACCAAATATACTGTATAAACCAAGTAGTGGACAAATTGCATCTAATAGAATTTAGCCAACTTAAGATAACATGAATGATAACTATCCAAGTACTATAACCATACATAGATATATTAGAAAGCTATTTTATTAGTCCTGATATGAAACATATACTAGATTATGCAGACTTAAGTACAATGAGAACACTATACTAAAAGTATGGCATAACACAATGAAGAATGGAAAATGGTCTCTGTAGCACACATTGTGGAAAAATGCATTATGGGTATCCCAAAATGGTATATATTTTCTATATATACACCATACAAACAAAGGACTTTTTCTGGTAACTACACTCCTGAGCCAATAAACCCTAACAATAACCATACGACAAATCGGGCTTTTCAGAGCTAAATATTCCAATAGATTTGCAAGAGTTGCACTAATCCACGATGTGATTTGATTTCTAGCAGCCAGGCTGAACTGGCACTTCTAGCAAATGCCAGATGGGCTGACCAAGTACCGCACCAGAAGCCTGCTAGAGAGAATGATGGCTGTCAGGAGCCACTGCGATTCTCAGCCATGTCTGCAGAGAAAGAGAAAACCTCTTGCACCTTTACATCAGCATAGAACAGGCCACTTAGGCTCTCAGCGTGCATAACTCGCATGTTGTTTGTAGTTTTGGATCAGGCCTCAGATTTTAGTACTTAATGCTTGTTTCCTACTTGTATATTGTTTTGTGCTTGTTACACTTGTTTTAATGTAACTGTTATTTTATGTTGACTATTTTATACTTGTTGCTATATTGGCAGTAAAATATTAACATTTTATACTATCTAGTCTGAAGGAGCAAGAAGGTTGATTGGGACTAAGAATCAGCTCTGGCATTTTATGCGCATAGGCCCATATGATGCAGGGCTCATGTAATATTGTTGCACCCTGATTGAGGAATGCATATAAACAGGACTGGATCCAGACCTCTGTAGCTGCTGTGCTCAGAGCTTTGAGTGAAGCAGTAGCTGAGATCCAAAGCTGGATCCCGCTATATTCCCCTTTCCATGCGTCCAACGGTCTTATGAACTGTGGACCTCACTTTAATTCCACACCTTTCCCACATAAAAAGACTCATGTTGCATATGTGCTGTATGCACATGCAATATGTGGTGACAAGTCTGGATCCAGTCCATAATATATACATACAGTCCTAGTAAGGCCATTAATAGGCTTATGCACAGCTCAGGTGCTTGACTACCAAGGGTCAAACTGCTCCAGTAGGATATATACAACCAAAAGTGGCACTCTGAGACTGGAAATAAGCAACTCAACAGAAATTGAGTTCTGTCTGTAGAATATATATCTAGAAAAAACTTTGTAAGGCAAGTATGTAATTTCACTGTTCTGATGGTTGTGCGCATGCGTACAACCTTGTTACGCCATCATATGGGTCGTTGTATGTTATGTATGCTGCGGGTTATGGGAGAGGGGCTGTCCCCTCGTTTACTAGCATCATATCTCCACCGTCAAGGTGCCCGTTATGATCAGGTATGTGGACATAAGGCCGAATATGTGATAGTAAAAGTTAAGGTAGCAATCTGGGCATGTAAGTGTCCAGATTTACTACAGAAAGCAGTAAGTGCAAGGGGCGTGCTCTCCCCGCTACGAGAATGGCCGTAATGACCTCGCACGACTGTAAGGGCCCATTGTGCTTTTAAATGTCTAATTAAGGTTTCCTACATTAACACGAAATCAAAGACATTTGAAACTTTACAACTTAAACTACAAAAAGCAATAAAAAGCCTAGTACAGCTGTCACATGTGCAACACTTTGAAATTTCCACAAATTTTCCCAAATTGTATAAAAAACAAACTGCCATTTTCTCAGAAATCTCACCACTCCCCTGTAACATTATCTTCCTAACAAGAACAGCTAGTGTCAAAAAGGAAATGGAAAAAAGTCAGCTACATTTTCCAATTTGAAATATTCCAAATGTGTCATTTTTCATTATTCTGTAAAATTTGCCATGTGGCACCAACAGACGACCATATGAAAATGCAAGAGGGAGCTTCATAGTGCAGTAAGTTCTGTAATAAAAAGTAACTTTTTAAAACAAGACAGGAGTAAAAAGCAAAGTTGAATAAAATATTTTGATCCATTTAAGCACAAAAAGGTTACCGTGATTAGTAAATATAGAAGTTCGGCTCCCGGCATCTTGAGATATAGCCACTAGGGTCTCGGCTATATATAATTAATACGTGTACATTTTTATGACTTATGGAATTTTACAGTCAGTGGTTTTGCTGTGCAAGAGTCAGACTGCTAAATTTTGCCATGGGGTTTAATTGGTTATGCAGCCGCATATGTTGCCCAACATCATTCGGTCCATCATCAGTAGTTTTAGCCAGTATTAAATTTTTTTTATATACAATTAAGGCTTGATATTGATCTTTAAGATATCTGGAGAGTTCAGTTCTACAGAAAGACTCTCATCTCCCAGATACTAATGTATAGATGAACCTTGCAACATTCAATTACTGCTTGTATTTTAACTGGTATGGTCAGATCCTGCCCCTGTGTGATGTCCAGCAGATTTAAAGTATCTTCATCCATGCAGATTACCTGGGTATAATCTTATACACCAAGGGCTGGATCCAGGATAAATGATGTACTGCTTTTTTATGTCCTCTGCAGTGGAAGCAAAGTTACAACAGTGCGATCCTATATTCTGTACGAGCGAGGGCAGTGCACTCCCCTCACACATATGACACTTCCATACCCTAGACCCTACCTTAACTTTTATGCACCCGCCCCGTGTAAAATGAGGCTGATGCACAATGAAGGATTGTACGGCTTAACTAAGCCCTTACTGTATGATTTAAATACTAAATCCTATCTGGCAGAGTAGCTCTCTGACAGTTTGTGAAACAATACTCTCAAACTTCCCCCTTCACCTGTTGGAGTGCTCTTAAGGCAGTACTAAAGGGTAAGCTTTAAAAAGGGGAAGGCCTCAGGCATCAGGACACTGTGGTCTATATTGACCTATCGTTTAAAGCAGTGCGCTTGGAGGATACATAAAATTCACCCCTCCCTTTCCTTGAGGGCTCTGCTAGAATAGACCTGAAAGTAGATTCTCCAAAAAACGGGCAGCTAGGTCCCAAAACTCATTTCCCATCTTAGACAAAAGTTCTGTTCCTCAGGGAATAGAGCAGGGAGAATGTTGGCCCGGAAGCTTAGAGGTCAGCAAACTCAGTCTCAGTTTTATCTGCACCACACAGGGGGACAAGAACCCTTTACTCAGCAGGGATTACTGAGCAATTTGCTTTATATTATTCCAAAATGTTCAACTTTGTTAAGATGCCACAGTTCCCCAAACTACACTATATTACATCATCATTTTTGGAGGGAGCTACCCTCCCTCATCTGACTGAGGAATTGTCATGCACATAGGGATGGTAATGGATATACTACCAGCCCAGATTAGCACAGCTGAACAGCTTGTCTAGCAGAGGAAAAAATGTCAATGATCCATAATGTATTTATCCAGTATGGATCATTGAGGCAAGAGGCCTCTGGAGAGACCAAACAGCCAGGGAAGCTAAAAGCAGTAAAATTTTCCATGGCTTCATCGTAATCCATTACATCTATTACATTTTATCTGATTCAGATGTTAGAGCTAAAGATCATCTAAAGAACTAGGCTAAATGAGTGGGACAAGGGACAATTCGATGGCCTATACGGAGGAAGGGTGTCGGTTGATTTGTTTGCGGAAGACATCCGCATATGCAGAATAAGCGGTTGGAATTCCCTCTGGCATGTTATTAGTGCTCACAGGCACAGGATACTGGCGTATGGGCTTGTGCTGACAATGGGACAGGCAGTATTGCCCCCAAATAATTATCTGTGGGATTGTCCAATCCAGAGTAGGTGCATGGAGCCCATGATGATGGATAACTGCCCTTGGCAGAATTAGGAAAGAGAGCTTTTCTTCATAAAGAACCACCATTAACATATGAAAAGGAATGGTCACCCCATGCAACACCCCACTTTTGTGGACCCTATTTCCATCAATGGCAGTCAGAAAGAGAGGCTGAGTCAACGGAATCCGAAATTTCTCTATTAAACAGAGATAAAATTATCAGCAGCACCAAAGTGCGGAAATACAGGCATGATAGTGACCATGCTGAGGATGTGATGATCCACCTGAATAACAAAATCACATGAAGCTTTGGTATTGGGGAGGGACACCAATAACCCTGATCCAATTTCCACCTGAACAGAGACTGACGTTTCCCAGATTCTTGGGACAATTTGCCAATTTACATCGGTTTCTCTGTGACAAAAGAGGGAGCTGCGGACTGAAATGGAAGTGCTAATTGAATAAAGGCCCATGTGACTGTTCCTTCTCTTCGAATGTTTGCGGACACAAATGTCTACTTTATTACAAAGCAAAATCAGTTTTTCCAGAGGAGAGGACAGTTCCTGAGTGAATAATTAATCTTCAATACAGTCTGTGTCCAGTCTTCGGTCTTTCCAAAAAGTTGCCACGAGGGCCTCATCGTTAGACTTAGAAGCCAAGGTACAAGTCTGGATTGCATACCAACTTTAAAAGGCTAGCCGCTTCTGAAACAACTCACCTATGTCCATCAAAAATGTTTTTGAAGGTATCAATAATTGTAACAGAATTGTAGAGGATGGGATCGTCCCACTCCCACAAAGGAGATGCCCAGGCCAGATCCTGGCCAGTGAGCAAGGATATCATAGCAGGATTAAAGAGAAGTTGTACAGGGAAGGTCAAATGACAGACAGTCAGTCACAAAATAGATAAGGAACAATAACAAAGCCAAGGGTCAAAACACACACAAAGGGCCATCTTGGGTTCACGTGGAGGATCTGCCCAATGGGACCTGAAGCGCGGGGTTAGACTGCTGTGACCAGAGGATCTCCTAACTCTGTGAGTTGCTTTCCTCTGCTGCTGTGATCAAGTCCTGTTTTCCTGGAGAGGTAGATATGGGTCACCGTTTGTGAAGGATATTGCCGTTGATACTGGTGAGGTCTCTGTTGACCGGCAGTGACTACGGAGGAGAGATACCTGACCAGCAGAGTGATGGTGGCTGACCATTGAACTGCAGGCCCTGAGGAGACAAGGCTGAGGCCTACAGCTAGATGCAAAGAGCACTTTCTTCCCACAGACAGGCACCCCAGCCCTGGACCTTCCTCCTTTTTCACCAGGGCTGGTGCTGCGACATTCATCCCAAGCTAACCCACAGAGAGGTGAAAATTAATTGTGCCCCCACCTACACTATAGTAGACCAGCAGATACAGCATTGGCAAGCTAGACATCTCCTGCAGGTACTCAATAATAGCAGCTATTGAGGAATATAGTTTCTCTTGGGAAGAGCTGTATTTTAGTACTAGTGTATTTAGAGATGCAATAATACCTTATTCCTCCTTTCTGCAGAGAAATGTGACCTTACTCTCACCGCCCCTGCCAATTTTCATCTTATGTTATAACACAGATACTGACCAGCTTTACTATCACACTGTTATTTAGACTTGGGCTGGGAAATATCACCTCTCAACACTAGTACTGTTTGCAACAGATGAAATATGACTCCCCTGCAATCAACATGGTTTAGCCCAGAAGTGACTTTAAGATCTTATTTTAAGAAGATTCTTAAGTGTGAATCAGGTCCTTAGACCCCATAGATCCCTCAGAATCAAAAGTCTAACTACTCCTCCCCAGGCTCAGCCAGCTGAGCCTTTCAGAGATATCTGAAATAGACCCATGTCCGCACATTACCATCAAAACAAGATCTAGCAGACTTCAAGATTCAATCCGACAGCACGTTACAAACCTGCTAAAAAATCTCACACAAATTTCAGCATGGATAGATTTCCTAGAAGAAGAAAATGACACTGCAGAGGACCAGATGTGTGCCCTTAGGGACACAGTGGCACAGCACTCAATCGAGGGTCTCCAGAGTGCATTCTCATTTTCCATCTGCCATCTGTAATATCAGGGTATCTGCTTCCTTCTGGTATCACAAAGTGATTTGCATTAAAATTCACTCCACTAATTGTTAAACGCAAAGTGATTTTGGTTCAAACAATCCGCATTGCGGTCCCTACCCGCTGGTTTATGGACGTCCAACAAACACCTTTATATTAGGAAACCTAGACTTAAACTGAAGAAGCTCTGACTCGAAAAACAAACGTGGGGTTTCCATCTCCCGAACATCTACCATGCTAAGTAGAATCCTGGAGTGGAACCAGAAACTGGGATCTAAACAATGGGCTGAGATCAACGGTATGGCCTTAGGAATTCCTGTGATAATGGCACTATGGGTAACCCCTTTACCCTGGCCCAACCATTATTCCAACACTCAGAATAGGGCAAGGCCTTAAAGCGCTGGATAGTGTCTCTCCAGTGGTTTCTTCCCAACAATCTTTACTAACCAACCCACAGTTTCCCCCAGAAACCAACATCCCAGATCTCAAACACTGGATCACTGCTATTTAGGATAGACCAGCTGACATATATGCAATCAGTTCAATTCTTCACTGAACTACAAGTATCTTGGCATTTTCCTTTCTCAGAGTTTTGGAAATACCTCCAAATCCGACACTCTCCAAGGTTTGAAATCACGCCTCATACCAACTCATACATCCACTTCATTTGAAACATATGCCGAATGTCATCATGCCTATACAAATTGCTGTTGGGCGAAAACCTCCCATCACCCCCCATTATACAAAAATGTGGGAAATGGATCTGTGACAGCCTATTGATGAACAGCATTGGATGGAGATCTTTAGGTCCTTCCTCAACTGCTCTAAATGTGTATGCAATGCAACGGTCATACACTCTCCTTTCTTGGTGGTATTGCTGCCTGGAGAGACTACATAACTTCTATCCCGGCTTTGCAAGTCTTTGCTGGAGATGTCAAAAAGCGGAAGGCTCTCTCATCCACATATGGTGAGAATGCCCTGCCTTGCAGGAGTTTTGGTCCTCGATTACTAGCCTTTCTAGTGATATCACTTTCACATAGGCCCCAGATGAATCCTTATTTTGGCTCCTTAATTGGTTGCTAATATCAATGCTGCATCTAAGGCTGTTATCCCCACTTCTTGGCGATCTAAGCACCCCCCTACGATCCTTTCTTGGTTTACCAAGGTAGATTTTTACATGTCTATGGATAACATAAAGTCCAATGTCAACCAAAATTATGAAAAATTCTGAAGTTATGGTTTCCTTGGCTGCATGTTACTCAGATCATCCATTATAATGTCTAGTCTTTCTCCTTGTCTCTCCCAGATGTCTGCCATCTTACTACCTTACTAGCTTTGTAGGAGCCTTCTCCCATTACAACAAACCAACTGAGTGCTCCTTACTATTTGGTCCCATCTGAACACCTTAAGCACCCAAATCAGTACCCAATGCTACTCCTGAGTATATCTTAGAGACATTTAACCTCTAACTTGTGTCACGGTGGCTAAATAACAAATATCGAACCAGACTGTTGGACGATGTATGGTCCTTTGTTTATCTGTGGTCTTATAAATCATGACTGTTTGTATTTTGGAAGTTTGTTGCTGATACACACATACAAGGATGATATGCCAACTTGAGAGAGCCAAAGACAGGAAGGAATCCAAATAGTCACAAGGAGATAAACCAGCAAGTTGCACCAGGAAATACTGTAGCTAGTTAGGAAAGCTACAATCCTGACATATCTGGTATCTATAAGATGCTGTACAGATATTACATATGACAGTAACATTATACAATAATACTACCTGCTATTTTTTTTTTATTCGCAATACCCAACCAGGATTATGTTGTTGTGTGTAAAATAGGTCACAAAGCTGTGAATTTGCATGATTGCATAATTTATGCATTCACAATATAATGACATAAATAAAGCACTACGTACTATACTATTGCTTTTTTTCTATTTTGAAGTATTCCAACACCCGGACCCTACCTTTAAATTTCTTTATCATCCCCATGAAAAATGGGGACAGCAGAAATCTGGATTGTACATAAAAGCCTAACCAAGCTATTACTGTACAATGGAAAGTGTTCCATTAGCTTTAATGTATGCCATTATGCACATAGGACCAGATCCAGACCCACGCACGCTTTACATACGTGCGGGGGTCTGAATTTACACAGGGTAGAGGGGAGTGCACACCTGTCACTTCCCTCTATCGGTAGTAGTTCTATCCCTGCGGGAATAGGCATTTAAATGTAGAGTCAGGGGGGGAGGGGAAGGACAGGTACGCATTGATCCGCGTTTTGTCGGCCCCTTCATCGTACCTGCAAATGTACGAAACTGAGTTCCGTACGTCAGCAGGTGCACTAGAGTAACATCTGGCGCGCGCATGCGCGAATGTTACTCGTCAGGGGACTTATGCAAATTACATGCACAAGTCCCCTGACATTATTACTTCTGGATCCGGTCCATGCTCATTAAGGTCTACTATTTTTCCTCCTCCATGCTCTCAAGACTCTGTTTCCACATTTCCTCTTGTGTTGGAATATAACCCTAAAATAAGACGCTCCTTATGACACTTATCTGTGATTAAAAGAATTCTGAAATTTGATCTCGTAAATTAGAAAACACAATAATCTAAACTACTGGTTTCCCAAAAGGGAACATATTGTTAGAGACAAAGCTAGGCAAAGGGATTTCAAAACCTTTCTGGTTGTTATGTTGACAGGTCAGAATGTCGACAATGTCGACAATGTCCTGGGTTTTACATGGGATAATGAACACAGGTTTAACCAGCGATGAAGCCATTCACACATCACCTTTGTCCCAGGTAAATCCCTGGTTCTTGCCTTTCACACTGCACCTGTGTCAGAGTGATTCCCATCCCCCAATTTAATGGAACCCATTTTACATACCGGGTTGAACACCCTTTCACACTGCAGTGTATCTCAGTACAACAAAGGAATAACCCTGGTAGTGACCAGGGTCGTGGGCCCAGGGCTCACAACCCGGGTTGACCCAGTACCACAGTTACCAGTTCACTTACATGGCTTTATATTCTTTTAGTGCCCATGATACAGTATATAGCTTCATTTATTTTCTCACAAAATATATAGCTATCTCAGAAGTTTTGTCAACCCCAGCATGTGAAATCACAATGATATTGTGCATGCAACTGTAAGGCACAACATAAGACAATGATTATCATAGTGAAATGGCTAGTTACTATGAAATTAAACGAAAAATGTGCACAAAATGGATGGCCATACGTGAATGATAACAAAAAATGCTAGTGAGATCAATGGATTGCTTGATGTGATTGATAACCCAAATACAGCTATAAAAATACAAAATCTCACCTCTAAGGCAGAAGGGGTGTATGACTACAGTTGTCGGTACAGGAACTGAGAAAGGCCATTAGATCAGAAACCAAAGGAGCCAGATAGTGAAAAGCCCTGAGGAAGCAAACTAAAGCCCAGAGACAAAAAAGAATTGAGGAACTAGTGGTCTGAAACTAACACAAGACCACTGCATACGTACAAAACAATTTACTGCTGAGTGCTTCACACACAGTACAATGGTAGCCACAATACAATTGCTTCATCATATCTCACTAAAACATACATTAACCATTTTAAATAATCAAATTTCAAGTAACATATCAGCAATGCCAAATGAAAGGGAAATATGGACAACTTTTAACACTTAATCAGCATCCATTAAAGTTGTCTGTATATAAGGTTTTACAAGCATCTAGGAGTAGTAAATCATTTTTCCACAGGTAACCTCATCTGAGTTGGCCTTTTACATATTTGCATATAAGTGCATATCACCTGTAGAGTTGTACAGTATTATTGTGGTTTTGTTTTTTTATTAATTCCTGTATTGCATATATTTATTTTCTGTGCTTTTAGCTGAACATTGTTGCATGTTATTTTTTAGTTGGTTGTTTTTTTTTGTTTTTTGATAGTTAATTAGGCAGCTTATTCTAATTGATTAGGCCACTCTCTCATTTAAAGGTGAGTTTATTATAACCTGCTAAGGTTTAACCTTCTTTTCATTGCCTGATTTTCTAAGTATTGATTTGTAAATGGAGATTTCATCACCATTTATTATTTTTCCACAGGAAACCTCATCTGAGTTGGCCTAGAATTGAGCATATCACCTGTGCAGTTGTAGGACCTGATCCTCATTCAGAGGTACAAATTTTCTATTGCTATGGCAATAGTAAACAAATCTAATAGCCGGGATCTGCGTGCAGGAAAAGGAGAAAGCAGCATTTTGTAGTAGTTGTCTGTCTCCTTTCTGGTCCACCTGCAGTTCCGCTATTTGCCACTATAATTTTAGTAGTTGTATTTCTCCTTTTTGGTCCACAAGTCTCCATTAAGGAGACAGGCAGCTGCTAAATTCATAGCGTTGAATAGCGGAACTGCAGGTGGACCAGAAAGTAGACAGACAAAATGCCGCTTTCTTCCTGTGCGAATATCCTCTCCTTTCTGGTCCTCGTTTTTTTTTTAAAAGTCCCTTGTATTGTGTGTAAAAAGTTAAGTCCCCTTCATTTTTTCCAGCCAATAAAAGCTCCTCTTTAGGTTGATTGACATTTGCTTGCAAAGGCAGACAGGGAAGTTAATGGACTTATAATGGTACTTGTGAAACGGTCAGACCCAGGAATTTCCTGGGTCATAGGTGGACTTATAATTTTCTGAACTGAAGTTGAACAAAACCCTCAACAACGTTTGGTGTTGAGCAATGCAGTGGATGTGATACTTTTGTTCTGTGTGAAACATTTTGGAGATTTAAGTACTGTCCAATGTATCAACACTTTTCTTTATTGCAGAATGAGATAGCTAGAATGCATGCATAGATATGCAGGATGTTTTACTATTGCATCAGAGAGTTCCCAGGAGGCGTACTGGATGGACTATAGTGAGTAATACTAGTAAGTATGTTCCAGCTTCCCAAGGATGCAATGCTGCACATGCTCTGCCCTTGCAAAACTCATATGCTTGGAGGGCTGGAGTAAACAACAACTGAAGTAGAACATGAGGTGTTGAGGAAATCTGATGACTTTAGTGGCAGGAAAAGAGAATCCCCAAGGACTTCTCTTCTTGTGGGGATTCTATCAATAGGGGTATGCAACCAAAAAGAGGTTCTGTAGTTAGAAAATCAGGTGAAGTGCTTGCCGTTGGGACAAATGGCTTGGCAAATGCTAGAGCTTTGGCTTTTAAAAATGAATTTAAAAGGTTAGGAAAGTTAGGTGGCAAACACTGTGACTTTTTCTGAAGTACTGCCAGAACACAGATTTGAAGCAGATAGAATGATACACATTAGTAACGTCAATCTGTAGCTTTAGAAGTGGTGTCACGAGCAAAGACTTGGTTCATAAAACAGCCATGTCATTTGGCAAAACAGAAACCTATACAAAAGGGATGGCTTGCACCCATCTTTGCAGTTTGAATGCTTTTTTAAAACCATTTAAACTAGAAGGGGGGGGGGATTAAATAAATAAAATAGCTGCCCTCCCGCCCAATAAGTCTTTGTGTGGCCAGGCAATTATGATAGGTAGTATATCCAAAGCAGCTAAGGGAAAAGAGAAATGCAAAAGCAAAATGAACATACCTAGCAATGATAATAAATGGAAGAATAAGATTCATAATGCAACCTCTCAGAGCTATGTGGGCAAACACTGTGGGTAACCACGGAAAGCCAGGAGGTTATTTTTTGTACTAGAGTGATATACAGACCAACAAGACAAGATAAGGAAATGGACAATGTCATATTGCAAGATAATGCTAAATGGCATTAAAAGGGGAGGTAATACTCATGAGAGATTCACTCTACCTGATATAAACTGGGAGTCTTCAGAAAACATTACTAGTAGTGGGAACATAACTTCATTACAGGGAGTATCTCTCAGCAATTAGTGAGAGAGCCCACTCACAAAGAGGTAATCTTAGATTTAGTACTTACAAATAGTGAAAGAATGTCAAATATATTTGTGGTGAAAACCTAGGATCCAGTAATCATCAAGTAGTATGGTTTAGTATAAAGACAGAGGGCTGTTTTCACATCTAAGAAGCTTCTGCTTCTTAGGTGCAGAGTTTCATGATATGACATATGACTATGCATGCGTAGTAGGTCATATACACAATCTACGTACCACTTAGGTACGTAGATTGCCTCCGTGTGGTCTTTAAAGATTAAAGTTTAGTTAGAGTTATCAGGTAGAAGTAGGAGGGGGGAGGGATTTAGATTAGCCGGGGAGAGGCAATGTCCGTGTGGAGTTTCCTTCTTAAGAAGGTAACTCTGCACGGATAGATACGGTAGCCCTATGTCACTCGAAAGTGCCATAAGGTACCTAAAAAACGGGCAGGGAGGGGACCGGAGAAGTAGGAGCGCATACATATGTATCCGCACCTATGGATCACACTCGCAAGTATGAATCCGGTCCTGAGAGAGGTTCTAGAATTGGGGAAGGCTGATTTTGTAGAAGTTGGGAAATGTGTAATGATTCTTTGGCAGAGTGGAGCATGAGTGCAGGAGCAGTAGGGAAATGTAAAAGTTAAATAATTAACAGCAACAGACCCTTATATCAGAAAAGTTAGGAAAAACCTCAGAAAAAGAAAGCCAAGGTAGTTTACAAAATAGGTATCAAGTATATTGAAAGCAAAAAAAGACAGAGAGGCTAAAAGGCTTATCAGTGTAGCAAAGGCACAAACTGACACAAAGCCATGAGAAAGATGCTTGCTTGCATAGGGAGAGGAATTAATAAAAGAAAGAAAAGAAGTAGTAATGCCATTTTATAGGTCATTGGTATGGCCTAGAATACTGTGTTCAGTTCTGGAGGCCATATCTCCAGAAAGACATAAATACATTAGAAACTGTGCAAAGAAGAGCAACTAAAATGGTCCATGGCCTGTGTCACAAAACATACCAAGAAAGGCTAGAGGAACTAAACATGTATAGCTTAGAGCAGCAAAGGAAAAGGGAGGATATAATAGCAGATTTCAAATATATTAAGAGTGTAACCAGATAGAGGAATGTAGCATTTGTCAAAGGAGGAGGTGTAATAGAACACGAGGGCATACATATAAAATGAAACATGGCAGGTTCTAAGGAAATGTGCGGAAAACGTACTTCACTGATACGGTGGAATAATCTGAGGTGGTTGAGGCTAACACAGTGTAAACATGCTTGGGATAAATATAAGGATATCCTAAATCTCAAACTAAATTGAGGGTAAATAAGGACTAGGGTCAGTATTATTTTAAAAAACAACTGGGCACACCGGATGGGCCATGTGGCTCTTATCTGCCATCACCTTCTATGTTTCTATGTAACATAAAACTTTATTTCTATTTATTTTAGCAACAATTATTAGCATCTATTTATAATTATTTTAAAATGGTTTTTTAATCATTTTATTTTTAAATCTGTTAAAATTTATGACTGACTGAAAGTCAGTCGCTGTGTTTTCCGCCATCAAGTTAGGAGGTTCTCAAACATATCCCATGGCCTGAAGTGTAGTATTCCTTTTCTGTGAACAAAGGTGGAGGATAACATTTCTGTCGGAGCAGGGCTTTAAATGCCTCTTTACTGGATCCTAGAAAGTGATACTCCCAAGACAGAGCATTGTTTAGGAGGAACGTTTATCCGATATAGCATAACAACCTTACCTGCCACGCCTCCAGCTGCTGGGACAAGTTCAATTTTTGTTGAATGGCATCTAACAGTTGTGTGTTAAGTGACGTCAAGTCATTCCTACATCTTGCTAGCTCTGTTTCTACAGCGTTCTTCCTGAAATGAAACAATTCCATAAAATAAGCAAAAGAAGATCTAAGATCTTCAAGTATATGTATGTATGTATCTATGTGTATGTATGTGTATCTTATAGATATGGAAGGACTCCTCAGTTCCTTCAGATTTTAACAATTTAAATGCATGCGTCTTCTTTTTTTTCATTTCATCCCTAACCTTTTTATTTAGCCACATTGGTTTAGACTTGATTCTATTATGTTTGTTTTCTAAAGGAATGAACTTAGGTGTATATGTTTCTAACATCATTTTGAAGACAGCCTACTTTTCTTTTGTATTTTTTCCTTATACTTCATTATCTCCCAAATAATACTTACTACAGTACAATTAAGTAGCTTTCTTGCCCCATATTGTGTACGGTATTAACATTCTAACCACTACCTATAAAGCACTCGCCCAATCCTCCGCTCTATAATTTTCCTCTGCATGGTCTTCACCCCCCTCCACTCTACCAATAGCCTCCTAATTCTTCTCACATGGAGGACCAGATTCAGAATTAAGAGCATACTACATATGTCAGCCTCCACAACAGAATTTGCTATTCTCTGTACATGCGAGGGGAGTACATGCCCCCTGCATGGCCCTCTCGTGTACAGCCCTTCTGTGTGCAGGGTCCTACCTTAAATCTCTGCACGTAGAAGGGCCATGTACAGAATACTGCATCCTACATACCGTATTTCCCCATGTTTAAGACGCACCTTTTCTTAGACAAAAAATGGGTCTAAAATCAGGTGTGTCTTATACAGGGGATGCACCACTAAACTTACCTTTGCTCTCCCTCCGGCGGTCCCTCCGGTGGTGTTAGACTTTCTCCTCCGCAGCTGTGACTCAGACTGTCTCCCTCGCGGTGCGCACTTTACAATGATATTGCGCGACCTTAGGTTGTACAGCGCGCACCACGAGGGAGTCAGAGCTGAGTCAGAGCTGCATGGGAGAGAGTCTAACATCGCCGGAGGGACCACTGGAGGGACAGAAAAGGTAAGTTTAGTGTTGCATCCCCTGATCCCTTGTATAAGATACACCCAATTTTTTATTAAGTAAGGTATTTAAAAAATACATAAACATTTTTTGTTTTAAATTTAGGCTCCAAAAATGGGGTGGGTCTTATACAAGGGAGCGTGTTATACATGGGGAAATACGGTAAGTGTTTATTCAAGCCTTTACTGTATGATTAGCGTTCTGGATGCCACCCACCATGCGCATCCTATATACATGGTGAGCGGGTCTGCCCCACATGCAGAAATAGATTTCTGCATTGGAACGCAGCATTGGCCTTCTGTGTTCCTGTGTGGAAGCACTTGTACTTCACATTCGCAATTCTGTATCCAGTCTGGAGTCCTAAAGTATTGGATACAATATGTTGACTTTATGTGTGTGGGCATTTGTGTGTGTTTTTGATATAGGCTAACTATTGGCTTAAATTATGACTGCTGGAAAAACATACTTAGTATACATGATTACAATGGCCCAGATCCAGAACAACGCTTGTAAGCGAATTTAGGCGTGGCAGAGACGTAAAATCGCCTTTAAGTAAGTACTGCGCATGCGCACCATAGAAAATACGCTTCGTAACGTAGCGTAAATGTGAACGTATGGGCCATTCACGTATGTGTCACGTAAATACTTACGTGTGGGCGTGCCAATTTTACGTTTGGCCAAAATACGTCTGAAATACGTTATGTAGGCGGGGGTTTGTATTTAAAGTGTACAGTATGGGCGTGCTTAGCTGCGTAAATATGTGTTGCCCATACGTACGTGAGCGGATCACATCAGTTACGTTGGCAAAAGTTAAGGTAGCGTTTGGAAAGCGTATCTTGACAAAATCCGTACATTCAAGGGGTGTGTCTAGGGGAGTGTATAGAAGGTACGCGTAAATATGCTATGCGAATAAACGTATTGCAAGCAGAGTTCTGGATCTACCCCAATGTGTTTGGCATTGCTCAATATGCCAATGCCAGGCTACCAGAAACCTCCTCTGGGTGTGCCACTGCAATATTGGTTTTCAGCTGGAGCAAGTTAGAGACAAGACTGAGGGCCGTATTCAGAGAACCGTCCGAAAAAAGTACGCAATTATTTGCACGGACGCAGCAAGGCCACACCCCTGACACTTCCCTCACACAGACGGGTTTTATGTGACTTAAGAGTGCCTGGACTTGCCTTATCTTTCCGTGGGCATTTGCATGCGTCGAGTTGTCCCGTACGTGCGTATCAAACTAACCACGCCCACACCTCGCCGACCCTCCTTCATTAAAATGCCCCCCCCCCCTTCCATTTTTATTTACATTCTCACGTGCGTATGTTAATGTGGGAGACCCATATGTATTTACCCACGTGCGATTCACATGTCTACGTGAACTCCGTAAATAAACTTACTACGCATGCGCAGTTGAAAAGAACCTAAAAATACGCACAGGACTCGCTGCGAAAATGGTTCTCTGAATACGGCCCTGAATGCTTGTCATAATGAATGAGCAGAAATAATTATTACTTGGCTATAGCATCATCTCTGTCCTTTATGGCCTTCAGTAATTGTTCATGTGCATCATTGCTCTGGGTCAGTTCCAGAAGGTGATCTCGCTCTTCTTTAAGTGCAGTCATTTCTACACTCAACAAAGATACCTGGGATGAAATGTTCACATTAGACAATAATTAGACAATACAGTTTTAAGGTTTATTTTCCTTTCTAAGGTGATTCTGAAAAAGCTATGAAAATATGGATGCTATGAAAAGATGCTGTTGATGAATACCTGTGGTTTTTGTCTCCATCAATTTAAAAGGTGTATAAATTTATGTAACCAATATGCAGCATAGTTTTTACATGTACAATACAAAGCAGAGTTTGTAAAGACAGCAAAGGGGTGTGTGTGTGTGTGTGTGTGTGTGTGTGTGTGTGTGTGTGTGTGTGTGTGTGTGTGGATTTGGACAAAGGGGGGCAGAAAGCAGAGCTTCTCTAGATCATGTCCTGAACGGCAAGGTAACTTAGGAATGGACTAGACAGAAAGCTATATAGAGGTGCATCAGATGACAATATGACAATGACAGGAAACATGAGAAAGTATAAATTTACTACTAAGAGCATAAATCAGAAGGGAAGTGACAGCCAAACGTGTGAAGAATGGGAGGAGGGATCTAAATTCAATTTAAGATTATAATAGAGTTCAGATGGAAGCGATTGTATCTAATGAGCAAAAAAACTGATGGAAATTCTTGGCTTCCAAAAGGATTTCCAAATTTCCAAAAGCCTGTCCAATGTGGTATGTTCCCCAAGTGATAACCCGCATTTCTAAGCCTTGTGCTGGTTACCTGAAGACCTTTATACAATGTTACAGCTGCTCTCCCAGGGTTCAGCAATTTCTCCCTCCAGACCTACAGTCACCGAATGCAACTATATGTATATATGACCAAATGCATCTCCATTATAACCCCTTCCAAGTGGCTAATTTTAATGTAATTTCACATAGCTTTTGTAACTTTTACCTGTTTATGAAGGCGTTGTAGCTCCTCAAATGTTTGCTTCATTCTTACTTGCTCTCCCTGTAAAAGTTCCCTCAGTGATTTTGAGTCTTCACTCGTTCGCTTGATCTGTTCCTCTAAGCCATCATCTTCACATTTCCGTGAACTCTACAGATGAAGCAATTATATGGTTTAAGTGACTGCGGTAACTTTAGTAAAATGAATATGTAGACAATGATTGCCTGACTTTTGTAACAATCACTCTCACCGCCCTTCCTGATTATTCAAAACCCAAATTAATGTTTCAAACAATTGTGGGTGAAGATTACAAATTCTCCTACTATATGCTGTTATCTGGCAGAAATACATCCAGAACTATATGTTTTATGTTTGTCTATTTACTTATTTAACTGTAAATAAGCATATGAGCATATCAGGATCATCTCATTGCCTTAAATAATTGACTATTCCAAATATACTTTGTAGACACCAAGGGCTGGATCTAGACTTAGTAAATGTGAACCTTTTCCGCTCTCTGCGAGTCACCATGTGCATTATTCTTCTTCTTCTTCTTATTATTATCGTTTATTTATAAGTTGCCACAAGGTGTCCGTAGCGCCGTACAAAATACAACAAAATACAGTACAGACATACAGGGTAGGGATGGACAGCATAGTATATATTAAATAAAATATGACTATAAAAATATCACAGAAATACAATGAAGCAAGCAGACATACAGGGTAGAGATGGACAAAATAGTATATATTAAATACAATATGACTATAAAAATATCACAGAAAAATAAAGTGAAGTGGAAGATCAGGCAGCATAGAGGATAGAGTGCAGTGAGAGGTTGAGAGGAAGCCACCAGGTGGGGATTGGGTAAAAGGGTAGCAGAAGGGGACAAGAGGGTACAAAGTAAAAGGGGAGTGGTGGATGAGGGGACAACACTAGGATGGAGGGCCCTGCTCACATGAGCTAACACACTATGTTGGAGGGAAGAACTTATAGAAGACATAAGGCGAGGGAAGGAAGTGGACTGCTGGTGTGAGCAGAGGAGGGTGGGAAGGAAGAGAAGGGATAGATGAAGGATGCAGTGAGGATATTAAGTGGAGAAGGGGTAGGCTAGCCTGAACAGATGCGTTTTGAGTGAACGCTTGAAGACCTGCAATGTGGGGGAGAGTCTGACTGAAGAAGGAAGGACATTCCAGTGCAGAGGTGCAGCACCTGGAAGAAGTCCTGGATACGGGCGTGAGGTGTGGTGATCAGTAAAGGGGTTAGACAGCGGTAGGAAGCAGTGGATGAGGAGATGGCCTTAAAGGATTACAGCATGGATCTGGATACTTAAGATGCAGGTTTCCATGCTGGCAGGTTTGGAAGGGGCGGGTTACATACGTCAGGTTCGCATGGTGGGAGGGGAGCGGTATGTTAATTGTACAGTAAGGGCTTGGGGCAGGGGGATTCTGGATCCAGCCCCTCGTTATTATTCTAATATATCATTATTCATATTTCAGTCAAAAGTGCTTTTAACTAAGCTAGCCACAGATTAATTCTTTATTACACAAAGACAGGGAAAATAAGAAATAAACATCTATTTTTAAGCCCTTGGCGAAGAAGAAATCAATTATTTTTCCGACACAGGGCTCAACCCATCCTTGTTTCGCTCGTCAGATATCAGGATTGCAATCCTCATATTAACTAATGGGGCTTATCATGGGTGATCTTTAGGTAGTTTATTCTCCATTCGTCAGTCTTCTTCTTTTCTGCTCATAGATAGAATTGTGTATGCACAGAAGAGAAGAAAACAGAAGACAAAACAAGAAAAAAAGCCTACAGAGCACTGCAAAAGATTCTTTTTTGAACCTTGATGCTGGGACGGTGAGCTTAACCCAATATAGCTATATTGTGAACTAAACCTCCTTTTTATGCATGTGCTGACACATAGTGTTATATATAGTTTGGAGCATGTTTTTTTTTTGAGTCAGAAAAATGCATTATAGCAGTGAGAACGGGCAGGCCAGATTACAGAGAAATCTAGCGCTCTATTATGGCAGAAGCCTTCCAGTTATGTTCTGTGTCAGGCCGTGGCTCTGTGTCTGGAGTTCTTGGGGAGTAGTAATGGCAGAGGTCTAGCAATGGTATCTACTCCATCTATAAAGGGGCCTGCAAGAGCTCAGAGCCAAGGCTATTGGGTTTAAGCTATCTTTTGAACAATATATTCTGACTGCATAAAAGAAAATAACATATTCTTATAAGAATTTTCCAGACACTGATCTTGCGCTTGCTGAAGCTAGGACAACAAAGTGTAACGGAGAACACCCAAACTTCCTATCTCTGTACTCTGTTACCAAGCAAAAGAGAATAATGCTCTTTGAGTATCAGCAGCCTCTTCATGCTCAGCACTGGAGCACTGTTCACCTATCAGCAGCAGCTGGTGATTACTGCATCACCTGTTATCTGCTATTTAATCTCCATTTGGGCCTATACTCAGCATGTGAGTATATGTCACTACCTAGCTCCTGGTGATTTCTGCATTCAACTCTTTCAGGCTTTGCTGGGCTCCAGAGTATCCTTGTAGATTGTTTCTTAGCACCTGTTGTTTACTGTGGATCTGTCCATTTCCAGTACTCCAGTATATTTCCACTTGATACGTGTCCTTTTATACCTGCAGTTCTCCAATATTCTGCCCACAATTCAGTGTATTTCAGAAGTAACAGTAGCGTCCAGAGTCCAAGAGCTACCTCTATTCCCTGATTACTTTATTGCCAGCAATCTACTCATTTCTATTACACCATCTGGATACCACTGACAGAAGTCAGTAGAAACCCTGAAATGTACACCTCAGTCAGCAAAACCCAACAACCACCATCAGGGTCTCTGTTGAAAACTGGAGGTGTGATAGACTCTGCAACCAATTGAACAGCAAAGTCATTATTATGACAGAATTATATTCATGTTGTATATGATTGAGAGATTAAATGGAGATGGAGATAGCTCATGAAATAAACATAAAAAGAGAAAAGTTAGATAGTTCTCTCTAGAGAAAAGTTTGACAGAAAAACATTTTGTATAATAGAAATACGGCTGTAAGATAGCCAAACAAGTACCGCTGCTTCACAAGTGTCGAGTATACTCAGGATAAGGCTCTTCAGTTCACTTAGGGCAGTGCGGAGGCTTCCAGCTGGCACGTCTTTGGCAGATGAGGTCTCAGAGGATTCATCCATAGAGGAGTCAGTGGACACAGCGGAATCTGCACTTTCATTACCTCTGAGCTGACAGCAAAGAGATCGGACCTGGCAGTGTGCTTCCCAGAGCTGCAACCTCAACTGGAATTAAAAACAAGTGGAGGGAGACACTTCTAGATGCCATCTGAGGAATGTAGTCAAAACCAGCAAACACAAATAAATGAATGAGGCTAAATTGTGCAACATTTAAGGGGAAATTTGTTGCAGGCTATAAGAAAAATGTTGGTATTTATAATGCATGATTTATAACTTAAGTAGAAAGGCCTCAGAGAATGCCTTTTGAAGCTCTCTCTGATGGTAAAGATGTTGATCCTGGTTATTATTTAGTGTATGGTATTAATTGTTTTGTAGGGCCTCTGACAAAATGGTGCAAAACCAGAACAACTGAATGGGGAGATCCCTCTTTAGTGTAAGACACAGCTTCATCTTTATGTTGCCATACCCCTTGTCACAGGCCAAATATATTGCTATATACATATATTTATATATATATATTTAGTTTTACCATATGAACCAGTTCTGTGTATATAATACTATGGTATATATGCATGTTTGATGTATATAGTGTGCTTACTTGCTCCCGTTCCTGCTCCTGTTCCTCTGCTTCTATACTTTGCTCAATTTCTGACAGCAGTGAGGTACTTGTGGAGTTTAGATGTTGGAGACTTGTTTCTTCTTTCAGCTCCTCCATTTTGATCTGTAGTTGGCGATAAGAATTCCGTAGTTCTTCCAACTCCAGTTGACTCTCGCCCAGCTAGGAGAAAAACAGAAACCAGCCATATTTGCATGTTGTTTACATGAAGAAGTCCATGAAAGTAATATGTAAAACTACCCACATCAAATCACAACAATAAAAGAAGACATTTTACTTACATGTATTGCCCTCAGTTAAGGTCTCAGTTAATGGAGTACTCTCTGGACATAACTAATGGCACCAGACAGGGTTGCTCCTTGTCCCCCTTGATTTTTGCCCTGCTTACTAAGCCCCTAGCTTAACGGGTAAGGGGGTCCAGGGACATTGGGGTTGTGGGAGGGGGGAGGAGGAATATAAAAGCTCCTTATTTGCAGATGATGTCCTGCTCACCCTCTCTTACTCCCGTACTCCCATACCCTTAATATAAGGTCTTCTCTTTATAGAGCTCTTTGTCAGGATTTAAGATGAACCTTAAAATAACAGAAGCTCTCCAAGTCCATACACCATCCTCCACATATACCTAATGAAAGGCAACTACTCTTTCAGCTGGTAATCTGACAGAATTAAATATAGGGGATCTACATTACCCCATCCTACCATACCCTTTACAGTAGGAACTTCCCTCCACTGCTAATTTCCATAAAAAAATTACCTGGTCCGGTGGTAGTCCTTATACATTTCCTAGCTTGGCCATATTGTTGCTATCAACATAAATATCATTCATTGCCTAATCTACCTCTTCCAGACACACAATCTTTAAAAGAAAAAATATAAAATATAAAATCTAATTATAAGTGGAAATAAAAGTTTAAAACATCAATATATTAGGAAACTAAGCATGTTACGTATAGGCATCGTAACACTTATTACTGAAACATTGTACCTGATATAAGCACAATTGTTTTGCTCCACTTTATTAGGCCTTCACTTACACAAACTGCATACTTGTGAAACTACAATAATCAGCATTTATATGGATAAATTCCCTGATACAGCTTACTCAAAATATTTTCTTTAGATCACCATATCATTTAACAAATAACTAAATATATAAATAATTTTCTTAAATACTTAAAGATGGCATAAGCTACTAATCCAACAGGGATCATTCACATTGGTGCAGAGAATTAACACCTGTTAGTATCTACCTACGCATGCGTAGTAGCTCAATTCTTAAAAGAACGTACGTAAGACGTAAACTGTGAATCCAGACCAATATTTTCAAAATATGGTAATTCCCAAGAAATAATCCCTGTCGTCATCTGAATGAAATATATGGTCATACATTGAGTATGAATAAAATAAATGAAAAAAACATAACAATTTTATATGTTTTTAAAGCAGACTCTTAATTACATCTAATAGCTGGGTATTGGTAACAGAAAGAATATACCTGGAGCTCCTTGGCACAAGTTTGTTGACTTAGGGTTAACTCTCGATCGTGCAGTTCCTCCACAATTCCCTGAAGCTGATCGTTTTCTTCCATTATCGTGCTCAGCTGCTGCTCCAGTTCCCGTTTCCGATCAGAAAGCATCTTTATCTGAAAACCAATAATGATGGGAATGGGTAAACGAGATAAATAGATAGAAAGGCAGGGAGAGAATTCAGCACACTCGCAGAGTCTACAAATGTTCCTTGATAAGAATTGCACAGGCTAAGGTTTCTGGAATCTGAGATTTCTACATAGAAGGGGGGAGGTAGAGCAAAAAAGAATGTGAGCTGTCTTGGAACCAGGGACCAGAAACAAGCAAGCAGTGTGGGAGTGTTGAGGAATGTCAGGAGATACAGCCCAAAAAATTGTAAACTTCAACTCTTGGTTAACTCTTCACCTTGCTACAGACCGTGAGTGATTAAGTAACAGGTCCAACTTTCACAACTGGTTGTGAAAAAAATGGGCCACCTTTGACAGCTATTTCCTGCTTTTGTGAACTGGAAAATGTAAAATACTGTAGCTCTTTATCTTCATATAGGGTACCCACCTGGTCAGACAGGGCTGTTTACAAATGACATGGCTATATTTATAGATTTGTGTCTGAAGCCAGGAGAAAGGGGTATATATAATTAGAATTGCTGTGATGTTTTATATTTAACAGCAGAAAAGGATATAATGATAGCAGGAAATCCTCCATTTGGAACTCATTTTAATCTTTGATAAATGGAGAGCCCCACACTAATTTTGAGTTTATAATTTATAGTTTGGGGGTTTTAGGGTAACACATTTTTACTGCTGTCTGCTTATTATCTCATCATTGAAAATATAATCAATATTAGCATATTATTATCCCACTTGCTATCTAATTTTAACTACTCCTACTTTAAATAATTGTCTACATATTATAAAACATATAAGACATTAAGAAAGCACAGGTCATACAGGACATGATCCAGAAAGTCTGTGTGTACTCTCATTTACAAATTTCATATTTATGTTATTTTTGTTTTGTGCATATCCAAGATCCCCAGCTATACCAGACAATCACTGAGGTCTGGACACTCTGTAGTCAATCAACATAATGGATGTTAGTGCAAATATGAGGGTTCTGCACTACATGCATTTTTCCTGTAAATATTACCCCACCTCAGGGCCTAGTTCTTGTGCTAACAATTATTCCAAGAAAAAGGAACAGAATGCCTATTGGCTGCAGCACTATCCATTCAGCATGCTGATGTGGTCAGTTGTCTGTACATAGTTCAATTCAATAAAACATTTTAAAACCACTGGGTGAAGACTTTTATTCCTGTCATGAAACATTCATGACAGGACATTCAAACATGTTATAAATATTCCAAAATGATAAATATTTAAATGGTGTTTTCAACATAAAACTTTTTAAAAAAATGTTTATTTACATGTCAGTTTCTCAATCAAGGAATCTGTTAAATATAAATTGACCTATAAAGTCACCAGTTTCCAAGCTCTCCTTCAAATTGCTTCGAATCATTGTTCAATGAAGGTTAAATCTATAAATGATTGATTTATTATGGATATGACAGATTCATATGGAAAGAAGAAAAATACATATAATTGATAAATGTTTTCATGATCAATTAATACTGGTATGTCTTAAATTGTACAATTATACTTCTCAGGTGTCTTCAATATTGAAGGATCCAACTGCCGGAGTATTCATCTAATCTAAGTGACAGCTCTCAATATTGAGCATAATCACAGTGCTAAAACATGAACTACAAATTATGCAATGTCCCTGACTATGAAATAGTTCTCCAATTGCTAGGGATATTGCATATAAAACACAATCTCCCACCAGACCCTCCAACACAACCCATTCTATTAGGTACAATTTAATTCACTCCTGAGCTTCCAACTGTCACTCACCTGGTTTAAATGAATTAACTGATTTATAAAACTATATGCCTCTTTAACAAAGGTGGTTACCATAGTAACTGACAGTTGAAAACTGAGGAGCAGAGTTTTTGTATGGAATGGGTCACGTTGGAGCGTATGTCTCCCACCGTGCTGTGCCAGTTCTAATAGGAAGATCTAGAAGCAAGTATCATGAACAATCTGATAATCAGTCCTGTGTCAAATGTATGTATTAAAATTGTATTTTACAGGAATAAGTATCACTTAACAGTTTGAGATATTATAAAATTGGAAAAAGAGAAATCTCTGTGTCTGTGACAGTGACAATTAGAAACAGGAATGTGGGTGCGCAGCAATATATGTCAAGAAGTAGCTGCCGACATTACAACAGCAGCTTTTCTCTTGTATTCTCTATAATATACCTTGGAAAGGACACCTTCCATTCATTTTTCTGGCAATGACCTTTTTGATTAGACCTATTAGGACTAAATAAATAGTGCAGCCAAAATATTTGTCCTCAAATGTGTTCTCTCTATGATAATAATAATAGTAGTGGTTATAATAAGATATATTTTTAATAGATAAACATGAAAGCAAAAATGAATCCTACACTGACCACAAGATTCTTAGCAAAGCCCTCATTAGAGTAAGAAATACTCAGAAGAAATAGTGGCCACAGCACTAAATACGTCACAACGGTAAAGTATTTTTGTATTTCCTTTTCTAAGAATAGTAGTATGTTGACCACCTTTATGAATGATGTAGGATCACTGAAAGTCTAGATTTATAGATAATGATTTTTAAAAAGGACCATATTATATGAATATTGGCCACTAACCTATGTAATGTTTTTGAATTTGGCAGATTGTTACCAATATAATAGCCTTGAAAAATTAATTTGCTTACTGTGTTCTCCCCCTGCAATCAACATGGTTTAGCTCAGGAGTAACTAATTTCAAGCACTTACTTAATTCTGGATCCAGCCCATTATCTCTTAACCAAAGCAGTTGAGAGATTAAATTCCAAAATGCAAAAAATATGGTCGTATAAGCAATTCATATATGCATTTTTTTATTAATTAAAACACTATCTAAAATGAATACAAATTATGGGTCCATATACAGTATATATTACAAATAAATGTACAAATACCAGACTGCCTACACAGAAGTACAAATACAGACCAAACACAAATATAAACCAATGAAATACCAAGATTCAATTAATAAATCCTGAAACTCCAATGATGTTAAACTATACTTAACTGTGCTAATAAAGTGCAATAATAGATAAATAAATAGTCGATAAGAATAATCACAGAACTACGTCCGTCTGTACCTTAGGTCACTCAACGTCTTTGTGCAGCGCGCGACGCGAGGGAGAAAGCCAGAGGCAGAGCTGCAGGGAGAGCCTGACACAGACGCAGGAACCGCCAGAGGGACAGCCTTTCCCTCCTTTCCTTCTGCTGTCCCTCTGGCGGTCCCTGTGGCTGTGTCAAGCTCTCTTCCCCGCAGCTGTGCCTCTGGCTCTCTCCCTCGCGTCGCACACTGTACAAAGACGTTGCGTGACCTAAGGTCACCTCAATGTCATTGTTCAGCGCGCACCGCGTGGGAGACAGACA
>WWET01000531.1:413560-423731 GCA_011038615.1 Limnodynastes dumerilii | reverse complement strand
AGAGAGAGAGAGAGAGAGAGGGAGGGAGGGAGGGGAGGGAGAAAGGGAGGAAGAGAGAAGAGAGAGACAGAGAGAGGGAGGGAGGTAGGAAGAGAGAGAGAGAGAGATGCCATTGATTATGATCAATGAGAGTTAGATGCCATTATGATCAATGGCCCAGATCCAGACCTACAGGGGACTTATGCAAGTGATTTGCATGCGTGTGCCAGATGCTCTGACTGCGTAAGTACTGATGTACGTAACTAATGACCTGAATCACACTTAAGAGTAAAATCGCGAACATACCTAAATATATGCTCATTAAAAATACTGATTAAGCGGAAAGAAAGAACTCAGTTAACCATTCCCCCTGTGTTAGGAGTGCTACGTAAGGACGTAAGTCTATCTTGCGTATAATTAGGTACGCGTGGACTTTATTAGCTGTGAAACGGACGTGCGTTTATGTGCTTAAAAATGCTTATGGTTTAAAGATACATAACTAAATGCACTGATTAGTTAAAAAATGTTTCTTTCTAAAAACAGCAAGTACTATCATTAACATATGTAAACAAGATTAACCATTAAAAATACAACTTGAAATAAGAATAATCATGACATACTTTACAAAAAACATAAACGCATACTGCATGAAGTTATAAAAACAATGATCCACTACATATACTTTCATAAAACATTTACAAAATAGTCATTTTAAAAATAAAAGCAAAACATATAACCAATACAGTTAAATATAAGTAAATGTTATTGTTTGTTATCTAAATTTAAAGTTAATAAAAGTTCAAAATAAACCTTCTCAAACTATACACAAATAATATACACACAAAATAATACACAAATAATATACACAAAATAATATACAAATAATAGCAACTTTACATGGTTAAAGTCTAGCATAAAATGTGAAATCAGAATAAGATTTAATAAACGAGCCTTTATTTGTTTAATTTATAAACACAACCATTTATTATAAACATGCAGCAGGTGTGGCTCGATCTAAGTAAGAGAAGATGCATGGCCTCACAGCAAACAACACGCTTCTTCAAATTACGAGTGGTCAAGGGCTACCTTAACTTTTCCTGTGCGTATGTTAGTTCACGCAAGACTCCTACCTGTGAATCAGTCCAAACTCTGTTGTATACTGTACATAAGTAGCCTGTGTGCAGCTCATTTGCATTAAGAGTCTTGTACCTCTAGCCACGCAGGTGGGACTCGTTACATGCCGATGTGTGCATCAGTCCTACGTCACACGTCCATGTATGTGAATCAGTTGGTTTCCATGCATATATTTAGGTACTGGGCATGCGCAGTTTAACTCATCGTAAAAATACGCATGTAGATTCTACACTTACTTAAGTGTGAACACAGTCCTAAGTTACGTACGTCAGTACTTACGCTGAAGGAGCTTACCCTTCATTTATGATGGGCGTATTCCCGCCATACAGGTGAGGATAGCCATGTAAATGAGGGGCTGGGGGAGGGGAAGCCCCGTTATGGCTAGGTCTGTGGCTGTACAGCTGCAGACCTTGTAAAAGTCAAGGTAGAAATGTGGACATGTAAGATTTGTCCAGATTTACTACTGAAAGCGGGAAGTGGCGGGCGCGTGCACTCCCCACTACGGGTGCGTAACTTCGGACCTCCGCACACACGTAAAGCGTGCGGGGGTCTGAATCTGCGCTAATGAAGGCTTTGCTTAAGTATTCACCTTGATTTTTCAAAAAAGGTATTGCTACTAAGGATTAATGGACATTAATGGCCTTGCTTACTTATCATAGCTTCAATGCCACTTATCTTAGTTAGATTAGACATTAGTAGACACAATAGAGGTCATTTACTTAAAAACATATACTGAATGAAAGTGTGTTCCACTATGATTCTTTTACCAAATTTTCCCTTTATTCATAATAAATTCAAAAATTGTTTCAATTTGAAATATTTTTATTTAAATGTATAATTAATTTAATATGAATTGAGCCTTTAAACTTTTATGGATTTTTAAGTTATCTACTACGTGAGAAAATTTATATTTATAACTTTTACCCTTTACTAGGGTTTCTCAGATGTCCTTCTACTAAAGTGTAATACATTCAAGTCACTGAATTACGACTACACCAAAGCCTGATCTTTGCATTTGGTAGATAATGAGCCGTAGTGTTTGGAGTTCAGCAAGGTGGTCAGGTGGAGGAGGCATGTCTTGCTCCATCCATGGGACATGCCTTTCATAGCTGCCATTTTACACCTCTACACACAAACAGCAAACCAAAGAGGTCTGTTTCCGCAGCACTGCTACAGCGATCAGATGCTCTGGACTGGAAAATGAGAATTGGGGGGGGGGCACGACCAGCCCAGCAACGACTGAACCATTCCCGGTACAAGCTGCCACAGCCCATTTTCCAGGTACAGACTGTAAAAAAAATGGTACTGTACTGGCCAAATAGGAACATTTGGAGAGTAAGTAAATGAATACAATCTCTGTTGGTGGTGAAATTGTTACTTTGCAATCAGCATAAGAGTGTTCTTCAGTGAGTGATGTCTGAATAATATTTCTGATGTCACAGGCATGTTGTGTTTAAACTCAGGAGAACAGCAATAAAATCACATCTCTATGGTAACGTCACTAGACTGTGACAGTATAATATGGTGTAACCTAGCAACAAGGATAAAGATTTCAGCATCTCTTAAAGCCAAATAGGACTCACTCCTGGACTTATAAGTTTTTGAGATCTAGTTATAAAAATAAATTTGAACGAGTGACATTTAATTGACTTTAGTTATTGCACATTCTACAATTTATTACTGGCATTACAATAGCAACTACAGATATTTTCACAAGGGTTAAACCAATAAGAAATTCTGGTAAATGTTTAAAGAATGAAACACTAATACACTAAATACCGTTACCCTACATTAGCCAGAATACATTAGATGTATTGTGAAATTGTATATGAAGAAATGAGAGCTAAAGTAGGCATGGACAATATTTTTATAACCACATACTCTTCATATATATATATAGTAGCTATTTTGGAGACTTGGGGACCTCTGCGGTGAGTGAGCTCTCCAGTTAAAAATACATGATATATGACCCAAAGTTAGGACTCTGACAGGTTTAGAGTTAGGACCACCATAACACAGAGAAGCCTTGTAAGTGGCTGGTGGCTTATCACATATTTGCAAATGTATGTAATGAATCTCTCTGACTTATACTTTAAAGATAGAAAGTCATGGTTAGTTGCTGCTGTGCTTCTACTTTATGCTACTCTTCTAATAAGCTGGTTTTATTTGCTATCTTATGCTGACTGGACGCCAATAATTGTCAACTTTGAAGGGTGAGTGGCCATTTATATATTAATATAAACATTAGCCTCTTGCGTGCAGATTATTGCCACTCTGTGCGTACAGAAATCGCTTTTAAGTCTGGATTAGGCCCACTGGACCGGATTCAGAAATTGAAAATAAATGAAAAAAGTTACACTGTTATTTAGACCAAGTCTACACAACAGTGTGATAGTAACGCTGGTCAGTATCTGTGTGCAATAAGCAATTCAAAGATATATCCCTGCATGCAAAGAATACAATTACCTTCACTCCCATTTAGACTTGGACTGGGAAATGCCACCTCTCAGCTCTTAAACTGTTTGCAACAGATGAAATATGACTCCAATGAAATCAACATAGTTTTACCCAGGTGTAACTTTCCTCTCTTATTTTCAGTCACTGAATCTGGTCCACTGTCATTAACCAGTTAATATCTATACCATTCTGTCTGTAAAATACTGATACAGACGGAGGGCTAGATCCAAACCATGCGGGGGTCTAAAATTATGCAT
The DNA here is from genome assembly GCA_011038615.1 of Limnodynastes dumerilii. Taxonomy (NCBI): domain Eukaryota; kingdom Metazoa; phylum Chordata; class Amphibia; order Anura; family Limnodynastidae; genus Limnodynastes; species Limnodynastes dumerilii. Next base: position 419,904 of record WWET01000531.1, on the reverse strand, counting down.
CAAAGAAGGGTGTGCACGCCCCCGGCACTCCCCTCTAACAGTAGAAAGCCTACCTTAAAATTTACAACTTGATTTGAGTCTATATTTATGGCACCCTTATGGCCAGATTTACTAAGCTGTGGATTTGGAAAAGTGGAGATGTTGCTCATAGCAACCAATCACTTTCCTATTACATACTAAAAAATGTAAGCTAGAATCTGATTGTTGCTATAGGCAACATCTCCACTTTTCCAAACCCACAGCTTAGTAAATCTGGCTCTTAATGAGGAGATATGTCCGGATGTATTAGTCCTGCTTGAATTAAAATGGGAAGCTGACTTGGGCCAGTTACCTGATGAAGATTGGTTACAGACATTATCTAGCATTAAGCTACAGCTTGCATTAGGTTCCAGCAGATACACTTTTATGTACTATATCATGTATATCACACTCCTATGGGCCTCTTGCAATTTGGGGTGTGTACATCTTCTCAATGTCTAAAGTGTGTGAGTTCAGGGGCTGTATTTGACACATTCTGTGGGAGTGTCCTTTGGAATCTTTACACTGCTAAAAAAAAATTGCCTTTTTGGGGTCTCTGGAGGAACTTGTGGGGAAGTGCTCACTAAATATGCCTTGGAGCTATCTACTTTGGCCCAGGTCTTTGTGGCTAGAACTTGGATGGCATCTGATCCCACCTTACTACATAAGTGGAAGGCATTTGTTAATAGTATGGCGTAACATGAAAAGTATTTGCACACACAAAGAAAAGCTTTGGTGACATTCCATGAGCTATATCATAGGTCTAACTTCAGGGTACCTTCCGGGTGTTCAAGGGTTTGCTGGTGGAAGGGATGGGTGGTGCAGGTCTCCTCCAGCTGTCCTCCCGGGAGGGAATATTTATTGTTTATGTATAAATGTATTTATGTGTGTATGCAAAAACCTTTCACTAAAAAAACTACTAAACTAAAAAGATAGTAAATTTAAGCCCTTTTACATGGGGACTACGCAGAAATATCAAGGTTGGGTCCACAGTTCATCCATGGTTTCCCTCAGACGCACTGAAAGATATACAGTGCGCTGAAACTCTGAGCTCAAAGCTCTGAGTGCAGCAGATGCTGAGGTCTGGATCCGGTCCGTGTTTTCATTCCTCCATTAGCACGCAACAATATATAGCATGAGCCCTACATCATGTGTGTCTTTCTGCATAAAATGGCAGGGCTTACTCTTAGTTCCAGTCTGGTCCTTTTACCAAACATAACATTAATACCCTGCATTCTATATCTATGTATCTATCTCAGGGGATGCATTCTATATCTATATCTATGTATCTATCTCTGGGGATGCATTCTATATCTATGTATCTATCTCAGGGGATGCATTCTATATCTATATCTATGTATCTATCTCTGGGGATGCATTCTATATCTATGTATCTATCTCAGGGGATGCATTCTATATCTATATCTATGTATCTATCTCTGGGGATGCATTCTATATCTATGTATCTATCTCAGGGGATGCATTCTATATCTATATCTATGTATCTATCTCTGGGGATGCATTCTATATCTATGTATCTATCTCAGGGGATGCATTCTATATCTATATCTATGTATCTATCTCTGGGGATGCATTCTATATCTATGTATCTATCTCAGGGGATGCATTCTATATCTATATCTATGTATCTATCTCTGGGGATGCATTCTATATCTATGTATCTATCTCAGGGGATGCATTCTATATCTATATCTATGTATCTATCTCTGGGGATGCATTCTATATCTATGTATCTATCTCAGGGGATGCATTCTATATCTATATCTATGTATCTATCTCTGGGGATGCATTCTATATCTATGTATCTATCTCAGGGGATGCATTCTATATCTATATCTATGTATCTATCTCTGGGGATGCATTCTATATCTATGTATCTATCTCAGGGGATGCATTCTATATCTATATCTATGTATCTATCTCTGGGGATGCATTCTATATCTATGTATCTATCTCAGGGGATGCATTCTATATCTATATCTATGTATCTATCTCTGGGGATGCATTCTATATCTATGTATCTATCTCAGGGGATGCATTCTATATCTATATCTATGTATCTATCTCTGGGGATGCATTCTATATCTATGTATCTATCTCAGGGGATGCATTCTATATCTATATCTATGTATCTATCTCTGGGGATGCATTCTATATCTATGTATCTATCTCAGGGGATGCATTCTATATCTATATCTATGTATCTATCTCTGGGGATGCATTCTATATCTATGTATCTATCTCAGGGGATGCATTCTATATCTATATCTATGTATCTATCTCTGGGGATGCATTCTATATCTATGTATCTATCTCAGGGGATGCATTCTATATCTATATCTATGTATCTATCTCTGGGGATGCATTCTATATCTATGTATCTATCTCAGGGGATGCATTCTATATCTATATCTATGTATCTATCTCTGGGGATGCATTCTATATCTATGTATCTATCTCAGGGGATGCATTCTATATCTATATCTATGTATCTATCTCTGGGGATGCATTCTATATCTATGTATCTATCTCAGGGGATGCATTCTATATCTATATCTATGTATCTATCTCTGGGGATGCATTCTATATCTATGTATCTATCTCAGGGGATGCATTCTATATCTATATCTATGTATCTATCTCTGGGGATGCATTCTATATCTATGTATCTATCTCAGGGGATGCATTCTATATCTATATCTATGTATCTATCTCTGGGGATGCATTCTATATCTATGTATCTATCTCAGGGGATGCATTCTATATCTATATCTATGTATCTATCTCTGGGGATGCATTCTATATCTATGTATCTATCTCAGGGGATGCATTCTATATCTATATCTATGTATCTATCTCTGGGGATGCATTCTATATCTATGTATCTATCTCAGGGGATGCATTCTATATCTATATCTATGTATCTATCTCTGGGGATGCATTCTATATCTATGTATCTATCTCAGGGGATGCATTCTATATCTATATCTATGTATCTATCTCTGGGGATGCATTCTATATCTATGTATCTATCTCAGGGGATGCATTCTATATCTATATCTATGTATCTATCTCTGGGGATGCATTCTATATCTATGTATCTATCTCAGGGGATGCATTCTATATCTATATCTATGTATCTATCTCTGGGGATGCATTCTATATCTATGTATCTATCTCAGGGGATGCATTCTATATCTATATCTATGTATCTATCTCTGGGGATGCATTCTATATCTATGTATCTATCTCAGGGGATGCATTCTATATCTATATCTATGTATCTATCTCTGGGGATGCATTCTATATCTATGTATCTATCTCAGGGGATGCATTCTATATCTATATCTATGTATCTATCTCTGGGGATGCATTCTATATCTATGTATCTATCTCAGGGGATGCATTCTATATCTATATCTATGTATCTATCTCTGGGGATGCATTCTATATCTATGTATCTATCTCAGGGGATGCATTCTATATCTATATCTATGTATCTATCTCTGGGGATGCATTCTATATCTATGTATCTATCTCAGGGGATGCATTCTATATCTATATCTATGTATCTATCTCTGGGGATGCATTCTATATCTATGTATCTATCTATCTCAGGGGATGCATTCTATATCTATATCTATGTATCTATCTCAGGGGATGTATTCTATATCTATATCTATGTATCTATCTCAGGGGATGTATTCTATATCTATATCTATGTATCTATCTCAGGGGATGTATTCTATATCTATATCTATGTATCTATCTCAGGGGATGTATTCTATATCTATATCTATGTATCTATCTCAGGGGATGTATTCTATATCTATATCTATGTATCTATCTCAGGGGATGTATTCTATATCTATATCTATGTATCTATCTCAGGGGATGTATTCTATATCTATATCTATGTATCTATCTCAGGGGATGTATTCTATATCTATATCTATGTATCTATCTCAGGGGATGTATTCTATATCTATATCTATGTATCTATCTCAGGGGATGTATTCTATATCTATATCTATGTATCTATCTCAGGGGATGTATTCTATATCTATATCTATGTATCTATCTCAGGGGATGTATTCTATATCTATATCTATGTATCTATCTCAGGGGATGTATTCTATATCTATATCTATGTATCTATCTCAGGGGATGTATTCTATATCTATATCTATGTATCTATCTCAGGGGATGCATTCTATATCTATATCTATGTATCTATCTCAGGAGATGCATTCTATATCTATATATCTATCTCAGGGGATGCATTCTTTGCAATGAAAATTCTATTTTCGAAATACAGACAGCTAAAAGCTAAGATTAGAAAGTTTTACTAATGAATAGGTAAGTATGCAGAAGTTATTTTAGGGTCAGGCTTCCGGGTAATGGAAGGAGAGGGTTAGGGTAAGGATTAAGATAAGGGTTGGGGTTATATAAATACTTACCATTCGCTGCTGCATCTTCGTTCAGGGAATGAAGATTGATTGCTTCTCCTCAGCAAGGCAGAATCAATCGATTGAAGAGCCAGTTCAGAACTGGCCGGTATAAAAAGGGCCTTCCTAACTGCAGATCCACACCCCTATCTCAGGATGGTGATAGCAGGGGGTCATTACAGGAATATGATGTATTATTTATGTAATGTATGTGAACTACTTTATAGTAGATGCTAGGAGTGTGTTCTAAGAAATGTATTTTTACCAAGAAACTATCCTATGATTTAATATGTCACGTGAATCAATAAATGTTAGATTTTCTTTTCAGCTATGAAAATACCCTCACATAAAAGCCTTTTCTGACTGATCCCAAGTTCCAATAGCTCTTAGTCGAGCAGCTGCTGGTTATATTTAAAAATCTAATAATAAACCTATAAAAAAAAAATACAAGATAACAGGAAGTAAGACTTATCTATTCTATAAACTTACAAATATTTGGTAGACCCCTTACTTAACTCTCTTGTGAGGATAACAAAGCCACATTTAGATCATATTACTAAGCCATGTCTACAAAATGTCACAGAAGAAGTGACAAGACAAGATTTTCTGTTATTGTGCTTTTTTTATTTTTAGAACTTAATATTATAAAGCCCATTAGGTGAAATTACTGTTACTGGATAAGCCAGATGAAATGATAATGTAAACTTGCTTCATTATGAGCACATTCTTCTCTTTTCCTCTCCTGTTAGCTGTGACCCTCTCTTTCTCCCCTCTGACAGTCAACTAGTTTCCAGAAATCTGTTTCTGTTCTTCTTAATCTCCTAGACTTTATTATGTATTTTACATGTTTGTTCTATTCGTAAATAAAGACAAAGGGCTGTATTCACAGATCCGTTTTTTAAAAGTACGCAATTATACGCACGCACGTAGCAAGGCCACACCCACCAACACCCCCAACACTCCCCTCTCCCGGCCGTGCAATTGTAGACTTACACCTCCATAGACCACTCTGATCTTTACGTGTGTACTTACATGCATATATATCTTCCGTACGTGCGATTCTTTATAGCTGCGCCTTCAAGTGTTCATTTAAATGCCTCCCCCCACCCACTTTCATGTTAATTTTCAAGTACGTATTTTTACCCCGCCCATCCGTACGTATGGGCCCAAGTGCGATTCACATGTCTGTACCTAAAGCACTTACGTGCGTATATTCTACGTTACTTACGTAAATAAAGTTACTATGCATGCACAGTTAAACCGTACCTAAAAATACGCACGCAACTGCACGTGACAACGGATCTGTGAATACGGTCCACAGTTACAGTCTGGACTCCTCATCCAAAATAACAATAAATGTTTATTTTAACATTTGCATAAATAAAAAGATTATTGGTTAATCTAATATAATAAAAAAAAACTTTAATTTCTTATATAATGCTAGTTATTAATTAGATTAATTTAAATGTTTAGCTGCTAATGCATACACATAATTATAGTCAAGCATGGTTGACATGTTGTCATGTCATGATGTTTGCATAAATGTATGTAGCTAAATAATACACAAAAGTACAGCATTCTAATGGTTACAAATGAGTGTCCTGATCAGATGGCAGATAGGAATCTCTTGGCCAAATCAGCCTCAAATCCTATTAGACCTTGTTTCAGATTGAGAGTAGCTTTGTTTCTAGGTCTATATATAGAATATATCCAGACACAGGCACTGCTCTCCCTCTTACCTCTTACAGACATTCGGTAATACATTTCCAACATAAGCAAAAATGTGTGATGAATTTGTTTAATCCTTGATGCGTATGTGTGTATATGTATATATATATATATATATATATATATATA
>WWET01000531.1:393187-404790 GCA_011038615.1 Limnodynastes dumerilii | reverse complement strand
TATTATTATATTATTATTATTATTATTATTATTAATAATAATAATAATAATAATAATAATGGACCGGATTCAGATTTAGGAGAGAGGTGCGGCCAGATCTGAATCTAACTTGGCACTTAAGAGTGACATAGGCTACGTTATCTTTTGTAGCATATTTACCTTCTTAAGAAAGAAGATATGTACAGTGTTTCCCTTATTCCGCCTTTCCTGGCTAATTTTACTATCTTCCCCCACCCACTCTTCTTATTTTTTCCCCGAGGCAACACTGACACGCCTCCTTTTGCTTAAGGGACTCAGATTTAAGTAGCTCCGGCTTATTACACACAGATTTCTTAGTTTTACGCAATCCAGGTACCACTTAGGTACATAGATTCACAATGTGCAGTCTTTAAAGGCCCATAATATTTAATCAGGCCCATAATATTCATAATAATAATAACAATAGTAGCAGTAGTAACAACAACAATATTAATAGTTAGGGAGATTTATGATGAATGCCCTCTAATATTTTAACCAGTTACAGTAGAGAAGCGTTATTCAAATGAAGAGACGCATTAGATTGTGAGGGCATGCACTAAAATAGATGGGGGATGGAAACCTAATTTCACTGAAAGGATAGTGGATCAATGCAACAGCCTCTCATCAGAAGTGCCAGAAACACAATAGAATACACTATAGTAATTTAAACATACTTGGTATAAACATAACGGGCTAATCCAGAGTCTGAGAATAAGCGGAAAACAGGTGCAGGTGCGGAGCCGAGCTAAACTGTGTTGCAATGTGAAAATAATTAACATTTTTCATGTAAAGAGTATACGTTTGTTTTGCACATATAGCTCACATTCTGCATATCTTTTAGCTTAGTCTGTAAATTTGAGATGCGCTATGAAACTTCATCTCTCAACTATAACTCTTTGCCTTATCTCAAAGTTCTGAATCAGCCTTGAGGACTTCCTAAATCTTAAAAAACCAACAACCAACAACCTCCCTGCTTCCTTTTCATATCTCCCTCCACCCACCCTTCTTAAAGATTCCCTGAAGCTGCCCTGGCACGCCTCTTTCTTCTCAACCAACTACGCGCGGTCTTTAAAGACTGCGTGTAGTCAATCTATATACCTAAGTGGTAGTCCTAAGAGGTGTGGTTTATAAAGGGCTTGGAGGTGAGAGGGCCCTAAGACAGGCGCTCCCCTGCATCCACTATAGTTATATTGATACCCATGCACATCACTACATGCATTACACGCATGCACATTATTACAAATTATGTAACTGCAGAGTGGAAAGGATGGCAGAGCTATGTTGGTTGTCACCCCTCATAAACATTCTGACCTACAGATAAGATGAGCTAACATTTATTTTATTTAAATGTCCTTGGTTGTTCTTTATTGCGTTTAGTGAGTCTTCTACAGTTACTAGAAAAGAAGTACTACAGCCGCATGCAGTTTCAACAGCTAAAAAAGGAGCAGAAACTATTATCCTACAACTAGAGTCACATAATTTTATTTACATTTACCAGTTTTGGGTGACAAAGTAGCACAAATAGGCATGCTCATTAACATCATATTACCGATGATTACCGATGATGAGAAGAACCCGATGACAAGAAAGAGCATCCTGTCACAAGCCCTTCAATATTTCTAAATATCTTGGAATAGGGCTGTGGCTTTGAAGCTGTTAAAAAATGTACAGAAAAAGAAAATAGTGTTGAAGAAAAATAAAAACAAATATAAAAAAGGACAAGTTTTATGTTAACTTGATTATATAAATACAAAAACAAAGCATCTGAGGATTCAAGAGCACTAGAATACCCTGCTAAGCCACAAATCAAACACCAGGAGGTGTCTCAAAGAACCTCCAAATATGGACAAAATATACAGGGAATAGAGGTGGATTAACGGTGCTGGGTTCTACTACACAGGGGGGGGAGTGTCAGATTATACGTTAGTATAATTTAACAAATTCCTATTACAAATGTTCCTAATAAAATCTAATGGTGTTCAATAAAATCTCTTAAAAACGTCCGTGGTGTTGTTGATGTTCATTCATATGGAGCAATGTCCTTCCCACAAAAATGTAGCCATGAAAATAAAACAGAAAAAACATTTATTAAATCACATCCGAAAAATTACAGTGTAAAAGAGATCAGAACATCATTCCAGGAAGCAGTAGACGAGACGCTGCTGCCACAAGATGCAATACCTGGGTGTTGGCGCTAGAATGCAGTCTCTCTACACGGTCCTTGGTGATGACGTCATGATCAGATGGCCGGTCATCGAACTAACGCGTTTCTGGCTGCACTCAGCCCTTTAAGTTATACCAATTTATAATCTGATTATATAAATACCCCAGTAACAATAACAATGTCAGTGAAAGTTTATGCCGCTTGTAAACTAGGAGAGGGCAGACTCTAGGCATGCTGCTTTACAAATACCAATGCAGATACATCTATTATTTGATTCACAATTTCTTACAGGTCTTCTATTGGCTAAAAGACAATTCATGGATTAGTAGACTAAAGTCGCTGCCCAAGCAATACATACAGAATGGTAAGTGGACAGTATAGAGCAGACAGCAGAGGAGTGAGGGACAACATATGGATCTGACAAAGGAGGAGGGAAGAGAGAATCTAAGACAGATAAGGGGTGAGACTAACTGGATCCAGAACTAGGAGCGTACTGCAGACATACAGTGGGGTTCCATATATCCGCATGCTCCTAAGTTCCATACTTGCAGCCTAGGTTTGGAAAGGACACTGCCCCACTCACATACGGAGTTCTACCTTATCTTTTCCGCAGATAAGTGTAAATACAGACAAGACAATCATACATAAGGGCTAAACCCAGCCAAGACTATAGACTCCCCATAGACTCCCCTGGTACACTCACCTGTCCAGTGCGGTGCGGCCGGTCGGTACAATGGGTCTGCGGCAGTGGCACACCCAAAGGGTAATTCTAGTTGCCCAGAAACCCCCCATATTGAAAATTTTAAATTAAAAAATGCCCAAAAAAGGGGTGTGGCTGGGATGGGGCAGAGCTTATTTATCACGTTTTCGGCTCCAAAATGTTGGGAGGTATGCTAATATACCCCACATGTATTACACGCATTGGAAACCACCTTTCAAAATCCTGCGTTTGCCACTGTGTGGTGGTGGTTTTGGAAATACTGATAGAATAAAATGAACTTGACTCCCCCTGAAATCAACATGGTTTTGCCCAGGTGTAACTTTAAGTTCTTATTTTCAGCCTCTGAATCGGGCCCAATGACTGGGTAAGTATGCCGAAAAATTAATTCAGCTTATTTACCCATTCATTAGTAACACTTTCTAATTACTAATATTTTCTAAATAGAGACAGAAGAAAATAACCTTTTGGCTGTCTGTACTTTAAAAATAGAATTTTCATGCAGAACGCATCCAAGGGCTTTTGTGTGTAATCATTGGAACAGACGTGTGTATGTCCCGTTGTTTGTAGTTCTGAATCAGGCCCGGTGAGGAGAGGCAGAAGCAGGGGGAGCTGTGAGACTTATATGAAGTAGAATAATTCCTGGGGTCACATATTAGGAAGAAACAGTATAGAGATCGCAAGATTTGGTGGAGACACAGGACAGAGACCCATAAATGGTTTGTAAAGATTATTTGCTTCTATATCACTAAATTTATGTTTTTCATTAAGTGGTGCTGGCTTGATTCCTTGTTGGTTACCTACTCACCAAAAAAGTAAAAAAAAAAATCTATTTATGGTGATACAAAGTTTTCTACATATCCATCATCTATAGGCTGCAAACACTAGAAACTGACAATATTTAATTATGTAAATAACAGGAGTCCTGGCTGTGCCTTACATAGTCTTTCCATACACTAATATTTTGTATCTAAGTATAACTATTACAGTGACACTTTATGTATGTAAGATTGTTCCCCATTGTGAATAGCAAATCATACAACGATATTAAAACAATAAGAGAAAATGCTCTGAACATCTTTCTAATAGTGACAATTTGCAAACACATTTAATTTGAAGGAGATAAACATTCCCAAACATTTCTACTTGTTCCTAGAAATCAGTGACAGTTGGCAACGCTACTAAACTACCGCTAGAAGGCGCTAGGGATGTAAGAGTCTGGAGGAGAGGGTAGTGGCTGCATGAAGCTGCGTCAGACATTTTGCTTTTGGGAAACAATTATTTTAGAAATATTTTTGTGGAAAATACCTGTATTTGTTACATATGCCCAGTATCATACACTGCATAAGGGTCACAGGAACCACGAGGACTGAGCTAGCAGCATCACACGAGCCGCGATAATGGCAGGTAACGATAGCCTTAAGTCGGGCAGGGTGATAGAGGGGCGGGATTCTGGGGACGGCCCGGAAGTGACCTCACGCTGTTCTTATGGTGTTTGAATTTAATGGCGGTAAGAAGAAGTGTTCGGTGAGTCATTTGTTATTGTTGCGAAGATGACATATATTGTATATGTGAGCATTATTCGGCTGTAATAGCAATGATGTGATTAGTGTAACGTTAAGGTATTGTGAGGGGGTAGATGCCGTGTTTCCATAGGAGGGGTGGTGCATCAGGGTTCAGCTGTCATCTCTAGTAGGCGCTGCCAGGCAACTGTCATCTGTCCCTTACTGCAGTGCTTCTCAGCTTTTTTCGGGGAGCAACAGCTACCCACCATAAAGTCACACACGCACACCCTGAACATTATGTCTGATTTAAATTAAAGTGTTTCTTGTGTGTTTATTTGGCGTTGGAAAATGATCATACCCGATAATTGGATGATAGTGCCAATAATAGTTCTAGTGTATGGCCAGCTTATGAGAGAGAACTTTTTTTGACATGTAATCATGATATAATGAGAATTGTTTTTGTATCAATATTTCTGTATCATTGTTTCGATGTGGTAACTATAATCAAGCATTTGTTGAAGACTGTTTAGTGAGATTCTTGTTACATTTTGGAGTTTGACTCCCTGGTGTATTTAGTTTCTAAAGAGGAAGAGTACGCAGATGTTATTGATGGTGAGTTATCATATGCCTTGTAGTCTTTTAATTATTTATTTTTAAATGCACTTGACAAATGTTAAGTAGATGTTGATTTGTTGCTATGGGCAACACCTCAACTTTCTTCTGTTCAAAAACTACCTCTCTGTTTTGGTTAACTTGGCTGAGATTTTTATGTGCATCTGATCATCCAAATGACACTGGAAATTAAATTTAGATGACTAATACTATGTGTTACTTTGGTGTAGTTATTTTTGCTGGAATGTTCTGTGACTCAGTGTCGGGGGCATGGGTGTTGCATTTTGCAGGACTTTCTTCTTTTAGGTTTCCTTTAGCCTGTTGGAATTATTTATTGTGTTAGAGTTACCATTAGCATCTTGGTGACCACTTAATGCATCATCATCATCATGGCATATTAGCCCACTGGCTGAACATATTTTTATAATAAAAATATTTATTTTCAGAAATGTTGAAATTCAAAGTTGGAACCCGTGGGGCCGCAGATACTTTATCTTCAGAGTCTATCACAAGCAGGACTTCACGACTTAACAACTTTTTACAGGTGATGACCTTTGCAAAAGCCTTATGTTGTTTATAATAATATAAACACACTTATTAGGAGGGAAAAGCGCTGGAAATAAAAACGAATAAATGTATACAATATTTAAAACAATTAGCTAGCATACATGTAATAAATAGCAATCAATGCATAGCGGCATATAGGAAGGAAAAGTCTTAAATAAATGTCAATCCACAAGATGAATACCACTCCCTTTAAAATAAGCTTCCAATAAATCCACGTGGAATATATATGAAGAACAAATAAAAAAGGGAGAGAGAAAAACCATAAATGTTGGAAGTAATTGAGAATAATTATATTCATCCAGCAATAATGAAACAATTAGCAGTGGGATAAGAAAATGCTAAAAAAAAACATGTCTGAAATTTAGAAATGGAATATTTACTAAATCAATATAAAAACAACAGAAAAAGCACCGCCAGCATTCAAAAGTGACCAAAACATCAGCCAGAAAGCATAGGAACTGAGAAGTGGTCTGTGGTCAACACCTGCAGAACCATTCCTTTATTGGGGGTGTCTTGCTAATTGCCTATAATTTCCAACTGTTGTCTATTTCATTTGCACAACAGCATGTGAAATTGATTGTCAATCAGTGTTTCTTCCTAAGTGGACAGTTTGATTACACAGAAGTGTGATTGACTTGTAGTTACATTGTGTTGTTTAAGTGTTCCCTTTATTTTTTTTGAGCAGTATATATTCATTGCACATAATACCACATGATCATTAGATCAATCAGTTGAGCAGTATATATTCATTGCACATAATACCACATGATCATTAGATCAATCAGAAAAGTAAGAAAAATGGAAAGTTGATGTTTTACAAGCCAGAGAAGCACTGTGAATTCAGTGGAAGGTTACATTTATAGAAATGACAAATGTATACAAATAATGATCTGTAGTAGGAATGTTAATGCTGTTAAGCATGTTAGCTTTACCATAGGTGGTCAAGAAGTATTAAAGGGCTTAATAAAAAAGTTCCTTAAGGAGGAGAGAACCTTGTGGAGCTTACATTTTAAGCATGGGTTCTTAAAACTGTCTTCAGGAACCCCTATGAATGTGTGTTTTCCAGGTCTCCTTGCTGGCTGACACGTGAAAATATCCACAAGTGGTACTCATTATATCAGTTGTGATTAGGAGGAGACTTGGAAAACGTGCACTGTTAGGGGTCCCTGAGGATTGGTTTAAGAACCATTAGTCTTGAGGCCTAGGTTCACAGATGTCCCCTAATTTAAGAGGATGTAAACAAAGCAAAGTGGATAAAAGGTGACATGAAGACTGTAAGAAAACGACAGGTTCGTTCTTGCTAGATATGATTTTGTAGCCGTCAAATGGTTTATTTTGTTTGCCCAGTGAAAGTTTGTCAGGGGGGGTATTTGATTGCGTGATACAGACTAACTACAAAAGAAAAAGTTGAAGAGCTAGTTAGCAGTGTTAGAAGGAATAGTTTTTTACATTTTAGTAGTTTGCATCTCAAATGTAATTTAACTAATTTGTCTAATTTAGACAGTCAGTCTTATTGTGTAACAAAAGTATAGTTATCTAAATATTGCTTTACTCCACACAAAATATAGGGCAATAATTTACACTACTGAGACTGATCCCAAGATATATAAGATTAAGTTATTTTAGTTAATTGTTCTTCTGTTGGATCTATACAAATAATTTATTAGAAGAGGAAATCAATGAGTGAAGAAAATACTATTTGGTCTATCCAAATTCAGCTTTTCTGAAATGACTTTTATTGGGTATAATATAATACAATACTTATAGCATTTAATAAAACAGTGTAACACTTTTAGGCATTTTTGGTGACTCTTAAGGAAGTGAAACAGTGATAACTCAACAGTTTTGTACTCCATCAGATGAAATGATTTTTTTGGTTAAAATCAGGCAAATATAAAACCATATGCTAATGTGCCTGTATTGTCAGTTTATCACTTTTTTGTTTTTAATAAATACATCCATCATTTGTGGGGGGTGTTATTCTCATAATCAAATTTCAGCACAGGTTCAGGATTGTCATATCCCTTTGTTGGTGTTTCAGATCTTTTCACTGAGAATCAGGTGCCTTTGGACTTGGTTCAATACTTATGCCCTGTGCCTAGATTTCATTTTTGCACACACCTCTTTTCTGGGAATGTACATTGTGAAAAAAATATGCCAAAAACACTTTAGAATCAGGTGTCCCACTAGCATTTCCAAGGGGACATGTCATCCTAAAATGTTTTGGCTTCACAACCTCTGCTGCGGAATATGTTTCATCTATATATATAAGTTCTAAGGTAGAACAGAAAATGCCTGCCCCATCTTTCACAATTTGGTGTATTATGTATTAAAGCAACCTCTGTGCCAAATACATGTTTTAGCATTCAGTTAACACTGAACCTGAGACTATTTGTGTATTTGTTGTATAGTGGTATTATTGCCTATTAGATTTCTTTTTTTAAATCAACCTTGTGGTTTTTTTTCTAGGGAAAATCATCATGCCAGTTAAATTTTCAGCAACAGTTGTTGGGCCTAAGCAGGGAAGGACTTCTAGATTCCTTATTTATTCTCTTTGAGGAATGCAGCAACCCAGCATTAATGAAGATTAAACATGTGTCTAATTTTGTCAAGAAATGTAAGTTTCTTTCAGTTTCATGGGCAATAAAATTGGTTTATTAAAGTTAATTTTATTTAGCATGTTGATATAAATCTGGTTCATATTTATGTGACTTATTTATTTAGTCTATTAAGCTCCATTTTTTACCTGTTTTTATCTAACAACCTCAACCTTCTTGCAATAACAGAAACAAGACTCACTGACTCAGACACTGCCTCACCTACTGCACTCTCATATGGTGGACTCCATTTTACTCACGCCTCCAGGCCTGGAGACAAGTGGGGGAGGGGGAGTTGGACTTTTTCTTTATCCAAATTTCACATTCTCAGTTCTACCCAATGTCCACTAACTTTCACATCCTTTGAATTGCGTGCTGTCTCGCATTTTCAACGCTTTTTCGCTGCGTGTGACTGTGATCTATTGCTACCCCCAGTACATCTGCCTCCATCATGCCACCAAGTTCTTGAACATTTCTCTGTGTGACTTCCTCATTTCTTATCTTCTGACATACCAACCCTTATTCTATGTTATTATATCCTCAGTAACAACCCTTCGTCTCCTGGTGCCACTAAGCTTTTCTTTCTAACTTCATCACTTGACCTCTCCCAGTGGAGTGAATCACTAACACATTTTGTATTCTCTTATCTATGCTCAGTCTCTGATCATATAACTCTCCTCACCCTCTCTAGGACCATCACCTTATCACCTGCAAACTTTTTCCCACTAGTTCTACTTCTTTTCTGTCTAACTGTATTTAACCTTTGCATGCCCATATCAATATTAATGCTGCTAATATCAGTGTGTATAACAACGATTTTCTCCAATTTTTGATTTCCACTCTCTCGATATGACAATATCTCACCTTAACTATACCCTAGCAGCTGCCCTTGATCAAGTCGCTCCAGGTATCCCTTTTGCACCATGGTGACTTCATGTCAACCTTATAACATAAATGACACATGAAACTAAAATAACCTAGATGCTTTTTTTGGGCGATTGTGTCGTAGGATTAAATGATAAAAGGTCGATATAAGTTTGGAGGGAGGGGATGATTTAATCACTTCTAAATCAAAAGGTCACTGAAATAATCCTTATTCATAAAGCTTGATGCTTGGATGTTACCATTGACTTTTAACTGTACTTTGTTTCCCACATACAATCTGTTTCTAAATTCTGTTACATACATCTAAAACACATTTCCAGAATATTCCGATATCTCACAAGTTACTGCAAAAATGTAGTTCAATTCAAATTCTCGTTCATGCATGAATCATCTCCCGCATTCATTATTGCAATGCTCTTCTTATTGGACTCACATTATAAAATTTCCCCCCTACAGTCTATATTTCATGCAGCAAAACACTCTTTTAGAGCTGCTTCATTATGTCTATACGTTTGTTTAACAGAATCAAATACAAAATCCTTTTGCTAACCTACAAAACCATCAACAAGACTGCACCTGTATACATAAGCCAGCTTGCTCTATCAGAATTTCACAGGATAACAAATGCTCTGATTCCTGATTACAGGCTGCACCCACTCTAGAATAACCTTTCTATCTTCTACTCTCCAAATTTTCAAGCGCTCCATAAAACTCACCTATCCAGACAAGCTTAAAATATTCCTCAACCTATTTCTTAACATTTGTCTAACCTATTTACAACTATTTTGCTTCTGGATTAAATGTGGACAATCTTTTTTTCCATACTAAAATTCCCCTCAGTTCTGCTACTAAACACTGCTGTGTTACTGGATCATACAGAGCAAATCCTTGTTTTATTTGAAATTCCTCAGGATCATGGTATACAGTAGTAGTTACTAGATTGTTGGCCAGATTTTTTGAGAATATAGTCTTATGCAATGAATAGCTTGAAGACCTTGCTTAATATTTCTCCGTATAGATTCTGACACAGTTGCAGAGTTACGTGAGCTGCAGCCCAATGTGAAAGATTTTGAAGTCAAGAATATTGTTGGCCGAGGTCACTTTGCAGATGTACATGTTGTTAAAGAGAAACTTACTGGAGACATCTATGCTATGAAAGTGATGAAGAAAAAAGCACTTCTAGCACAGCAACAGGTACACTTATACTTTCATGGTAAATATGGTTACTATACTGCAGTTAAGAAGACATACGAGTGAGGAATTGCATATAGCTGTATAAAATCTAATGAGCTTATGACGTTTTCTTCTAAATTAGATCTACTCTCAGTAGCAGTGGGGTAACTAGCGTGGGATATGTGGGCCACGTGCCTTAGGCGCGGATGGATGCCCAGCTGAAGGGGTTCCATCGTTGTCATCATATATCACATACTCACTCCGCCTCGGCTGCACACAGCTTAATCTTCCCTGCAGCTTAATGAAGCTGCAGGTCCCGACCGTCTGCCGAACTGGTGCTCTTAAATCTCATATTTACTGATAATGATAAGCTTTTATAAAAATGTAATGCTTAGCTTATAGTATTCTGGTTTTACATTAAGTACCTATTTAAGCCACCAAGATGTCTGTGGCCATTGTTGTTTTGTATGTGGAAGTGTAAACCCAAAGCCATGGCTTACCCTTCTCTGATGTTCTTGTCAGAGAAGGGTAATGTTTTTGTCAGAGGCAGGCTTGGGGGGAAAGGTGGCATGTGATCACCAGGGCTTCCTCTCGCTCCGCGGCTGGTCAACCAGAATCGGGACACAGGTCCACAGCCGGTCCGGATCTCCTAGGCAGCAGATCCAGGGGGCTGTGCACTTTAAGCAGTGCCCTGGTTCCTAGGCAACAGCAAACTGGGTGTGATGATGCCACAGACGTCAGGCCCAGCATAAGAAGAGCGGACAGCAAGAAAGAAGAGGAGCAGAGAAGACAGGAAAGACATGGAGGAACTGAGGAAGGACGACGGAAGACAAGAGAAGAAGTAATCAAAAGGTAAGAAAGAAAAGAGAGGGCAGTGTGAGTGGTGGTATGGTGGGCACTGTGTGTGAGTGGTGGTATGGTGGGCACTGTGTGTGAGTGGTGGTATGGTGGGCACTGTGTGGAAGTGATGGTATGGTGGGCACTGTGTGGAAGTGATGGTATGGTGGGCACTGTGTGGGAGTGATGGTATGGTGGGCACTGTGTGGGAGTAATGGTATGGTGGGCACTGTGTGGGAGTGATGGTATGGTGGGCACTGTGTGGGAGTGATGGTATGGTGGGCACTGTGTGGGAGTGATGGTATGGTGGGCACTGTGTGGGAGTGATGGTATGGTGGGCACTGTGTGGGAGTGATGGTATGGTGGGCACTGTGTGGGAGTGATGGTATGGTGGGCACTGTGTGGGAGTGATGGTATGGTGGGCACTGTGTGGGAGTGATGGTATGGTGGGCACTGTGTGGGAGTGATGGTATGGTGGGCACTGTGTGGGAGGAATGGTATGGTGGGCCCTGTGGGGGGGGGGTGGG
>WWET01000531.1:336595-350123 GCA_011038615.1 Limnodynastes dumerilii | reverse complement strand
AGCAGAAAGAAAGTACTTTTAGTCCCAGGGGTCTGTGCAATAATCTTGTCTAATTCTGCACCCAAAAGAACTTAACAATCGAAGGACAGGGATTCAATATCATGCTTAGTTTCTGATTCTGCATTCAGACCTGAAACCATAGAACCCTTCTGGGTATTATAGGTAGGTCTGTAGCTCTAGAAGTTGTTGTAACTGAATCCAGAGAAATATCAGCGACGTACCCTTGCAACCGTGCATGTTGGATCATTTTTTTCTCATATCACTGACAGCTGGCCTTTGGGAATGCTGTGGGTCACTGCTGAGAACGGCTCTTTTTAAAAAGGGCTATTTTCTAAACCTCATTAGCAAAGATGGAATTGCACAGAAACTTCCTACCCAGCCAAAGACAGGAAAGCGCCGCTCTCTATTTCCCCCCACCCCAACTTTTATGCTAATTCTTACTCTAACCCTCCCCGTCCATTACCCTGACCCTAAGACTTCTTTCCCTCAGCCTTAAACTTAAGAATCCCTTCCCTGCAGCCTAACCCTAAAACTCCACTTCTAGGCTCCATTGCCTCCCCGCAGCCTAACCCTAAAACTAGATAAAATTAAGTTATGGAACCTTTAAAACCGAGCTTAGAATCTTTTCAAAGCAGCAAATTAAAGACTCCTAAAAATGTCTTAACTCCTAAAAGGAAAAAATAAATATGTGGGTCCTAAAATAAGCAATAAGAAAACTATGTTGCAAACTTTACACACAACAATACCACACTTTATGATAACAATGTAATTAAAATGGCAAACTGCATAGGTGTTTAGAGTTGATAATCATTTGTCCCCTATTATGGAGATAAGGGGCGGGATCCAGCATGCTTTCCGTACGTGTGGGAGTCTATCTGTCCGAAAAAGGAGTTTAATCCCAGTAGTCACAAGTTATGACAGCTGCCTGGAAAACTTCTGAAAAAGATATTTACCACAGTAATCAAGCAGTCTCCTTTGAGGGGAAAAAGGATTTCTGACAATCTGTGACAGGGAAGAAGCGCCAATGAAGAGGACACCATTGGGGGATACATTTCTCCACCTGGTGACCCAGAAAAAGAAGAACTTGCCCATAATAAGGAAACCTGGTTACCCTTGCTTCTGGTTCTGTTTGGTGCTTCAATTCGCCATAAGATGGGTCTCCTCTGCTCTACAAGCCTCCTGNCCCCCTGGCCCCCACGCCCGGGGGGGGGGGGGGGGGGTGAAGCAATGGACTTGTCTGGTGGGGCACCTATTTTGAAAATAGGGCAGTCACATGCACATGCATTTCAGGAGCATTGTGGGAACTGTATAGAGCCTAGGTCCATTAAATGTACTCTTCTTAGGGCTCTTGAATAAACTGTGATGGGGGTTAGAGAGGGAAGGAGCTTTCTTCAAGTGTCTACCTCCAGTGCCTCATCTAAACCCATGGTCACAGTGTCCCCCAGATGGTTGAGAGAGAAAATACTTTTATTCAATTGCTCCTCTCAATTTTTGAATGCTGTTATGTTATTTTTCTTGTAGAGTCTTGAAGCACAAATTAAAAAAGATATATCAGAGAAGGAATCTATTGAAGTGCTCCGTTTAAAAAATGAAGAAGAAATTTCTGACAAAAACACATTACTAAGTGAACAGAAGGCGGTGAGTAATATGGAAACGGTTGTTGTTTTTCATTAAGTTGAAACAAAGATACAATCCCAAGCATTCAGTTTATTGACACCTTACAATTAAAGGAATGTTTCCAAGAAACAATTCAGTTAAAAGCTGAAGGGAATAATTTATGATTCTTTACTTTAAAACTTGCAGATGATCAATGCTCTGGAGTCAAAGATCAAATCTTTGGAACAAAGATTAGCAGAACTGTCTGAGGCAAATAAATTGGCAGCGAATAGCAGTCTTTTTACTCAGAGAAACATGTGAGTTTCTGATGTCAATAACTTTCTCCTCATGATAACCAAAAAAGTATGATTAATAAATGCTATTACTTGATTTGGGGCTCTAGGAAAGCTCAGGAGGAGATGATTTCAGAACTCCGGCAACAAAAATTCTACTTGGAAACTCAGGCTGGAAAACTTGAGGCTCAGAACCAGAAGCTAGAAGAGCAGCTTGAGCGGATAAATAACCAGGAGCACACTGACAAGAATCGGCTGCTAGAACTAGAGACAAGACTGCGAGAGGTAATATGTGGTTATAGTAGGTTTATATTTTCCAGAGTAAAGAGGTTCTCCCCTAATTTGGCAACACACTCATATGAAATGGGGTTGTTGGAATTCTATGATCATACATGACAAGCATTTAATTTCTATGTCGTTGGTATCTTGTTGTTCTTAATCTAGATTAGTCTGGAGCATGAGGAGCAGAAGCTGGAACTGAAGAGGCAGTTAACCGAGCTGCAGCTCAACCTACAGGAAAGGGAATCGCAGATTGCTTCTTTTCAGTCAGCACGTTCTGTCCTAGAAAACCAGCTACACCAAGCAAAAACTGAACTGGAGGACACCACAGCAGAGGCTGAGGAGGAAATCCAAGCTCTAAGGGTATAAGAGGAATCTTTATGATACATCTTCAGTTGTTTAATTTTTTTTTTTTTTAACGAATATTGATTACAAACTAAAATATGGCTATATATGAATACAGTTGTATTTTTCCTTTTCAGTCACACAGAGATGAAATCCAGCGTAAATTTGATACCTTGCGGGATAGTTGTACAGTAAGTTATAATTGTTTTGTCATTTCTGTTACTGCTGTGAATTTTTTATATCTCCATTATCTTTTGCTCTCAGTTCCAGTTATAAGAATTCACCTATACATAAACCATTTGTTTTGTAAGTCATGCAATAATGGCATGAATGTGTACAATGCTGGTGGGTAAATACAAGTATATGTGTATATAGTGTGTGTGTGTGTCAGTCCCTTAGACAGTGGAGCTCGGCACACCAATTTCAAATTAATTCAAGTATACGATACTGAAGGAAAAATCACATAGGGCATATATAGATCCAGGCATCACAAGAATAGTGAATAAAAAAAATACATCAAATCAAAAGGAGCCACAAGCTAATAAATCATGTCTCATGAAGAGAACTACAAAGTGAGATATACTCATCCACAATCCTCATGCTGAGTGCTTGCTGTCCTTAATAATTGGCATCATCTGTATAAAGCCATCAGTGTCCCCAACAGCCGTTTCGGTGAAGCTCGTGCACCTTCGTCAAGGGGTGATGCTGACTGAATGTATATATATATATATATATATATACATTTTCTGGCCAATGTGACACCCAGCAGATTGCATATTAGGGTATACCAGCAAACATTGGACACATAAGAATGGGTAACCAAGCAGGCATTGCAGATATAAGACTATGCATGAATAACAAAAGATCACTTTGTAAATATTTATATTATTGAACTAACCCTGTGAATGACATTATACTGTTGGCCAGAAAATGTGTGTATATATATATATATATATATATATATATATATATACACACATTTTCTGGCCAACAGTATAATGTCATTCACAGGGTTAGTTCAATAATATAAATATTTACAAAGTGATCTTTTGTTATTCATGCATAGTCTTATATCTGCAATGCCTGCTTGGTTACCCATTCTTATGTGTCCAATGTTTGCTGGTATACCCTAATATGCAATCTGCTGGGTGTCACATGTGCAGAACCTAGACCTACGTACAGTGCTCTGTATTCCTCACAGAGCCTTCTTGGCTTTCCATATAATATGCACAGAGCCTTCCTGGGTTCCTGGTCTAGTATTCACAAAGCCTTTATAGGGTCTCAGAGTCTGCTTGTATTCCCTGTGTACCAGCGCTATTTTACAAACCTGAAATCTGCACATTTCAGCTGACTAAGCTGAGGTATTGGAGATTGCTTATTTTGTTTCAGTTTTCCTACTATACAAGCAATGTACATGTGGCTGTTTCAGACTGCATGAAGTCTACCACACTTCTAGGTTTGTAACAGAACCGCTGCTTCTGGAGAAAAGTGAATGTGAATGTATGCAAGGACTATTTCTGCTGTGTCCTAGAATCACTCCCCTGAGAGTTGTTAGTGGCATGCAGAATGAATGGAACATAGCATGCTCAGCGAGCCCTGATGCCATATATATATATATGTGTGTGTGTGTTTGTATTTAAAAAGTAATTGCTTCTTTTGATAAATACAAGGAAGGTAGACTATAGAAATGTATTAAATTGTCAGAGTAAATAATATTTTAAATAATTACATAAATAATTTAAATAATTTTTTTAATGTACATGGTAATAATAACCATGCATGCACCTTCATATGCAGTCATCCATGTTTTAGGTTCTAACAGATCTGGAAGATCAGTTGAATCGTATGAGTGAGGAGAACGCAGAGCTGAACAACCAAAACTTCTATCTGACCAAGCAGCTGAATGATGTTTCCGGAGCGCCAGAAGAAATTGTAGAGCTCCGGAGTGAAGTTGATCATCTAAGGCGAGAAATCACAGAGCGGGAGATGCAGCTTACTAGTCAGAAACAGGTTTGATTACAAAAAGTTATGGTTTTTCCTTGCATGAACAATCCTGTAAAAGTCTTAATTGAGTTGTAATGAAACTGTAAACATTTCCAATTTTCCAGCGCTTACTATGCAGACAGGGTAACTGCTTTGTCCTTCATCACTAGCGTTACTAAGCTTAAGACATCCCATTTTTCTGAAATATTTAGCTTTTCCTAAAGCTTTAAGTAGCTCTTTGAGAATGTTAATAGCTTTTTATATTAAGCCTCTGGTATTTTTTTTTTATTTTGCCAAAAAATTGCCTAAACAAAGGTTTGCATTTTTATCACTCTGTCGTTACATTGAAAATTCTGCCAAATAGGCCATTAAGTTCTTTTTACAAATATTCATCTAGTCACACTATTTGTGGACCAAACTGGCAATTTACCTGGCATTAATGGTCTTATGGTGACTTTCTAATAAATAAATGAATCACAAAAAATATTTATCTTGCTATATACAAGCGCCCTTAAATAAGAAATATCCCACTGCATCTGCTGCCTGCAGGCACCCAACCTATTCATGCATAATTCTTTTACAGAAGCAGCAGCATCTTCTCAGCTGAGAATATTTGAAGTAATTATGCATGAGAGAGAACAAGCCTCTTATACTCCTTCCAAAATATATGCTTTGGAAATGTACGGTGTGTTGTCATAGCTCCCTTATCTAGTGGGATGCCTTCTCTCCGCTCATGTTCTGTTTTCAAGCTGTTTGTTTAAGGATCAATTTGTGTACCTGGGATTTCTGTGGTGGTTTTAATAACCACCTCAATATCTGTAGAGGCTTGAAAAATCTGATATTTGTACTGCCTGTTTATTTTCCTGGGGCCCGGTGACCCAGGTATCTATACTTTTAGCCCTCTGATAGCTGTAGCTCCATCCTCTTATACATTTTAGTTACTTTAAGCATATAGGGCCATATGCAGACTACCAGACGTATAACATATATGTCCGGTGTTTAGTGAGTTTTCCTACTGAGCATGCGTAGTACATTTTTATCTACGTTTCTTTTCCTTACATAGATTGCGTAAATGCGGTCTTACGTAAGGTAAAGATATGTATATAACGTAAAAAATGTACTACGTATGTGCAGTAGGAAAAATCGCTAAACACCGGACGTATGTGTTATACTTCTGGTAGTCTGCATATGGCCCATAATCACTTCACAGTGCAAGCACTTTAAGACACATACACTAGGAACTTTGAAAGCAGCACCAGCAGCAGTTTTGTTGTAAAAAAAAATATATATTTTAAAGGTTTGATAGTTTTTATGGTGTGAAGACCTGATTTTCATAGGTTATTTCTCAATCCTTTTCTCTTTTTTAATCAAATGATTTTTATTGTGATAAATATAGCTAAATTATCATTCATACATTCAAAGGAACGTCTTTAGAGAAACTATGGAATGACATATAACCATCACTATATAAGTAAAGATAGAGACAGTTTTAGAAACTCCTTTTTTTTTTTAGAGAGAAAAAGAAGAGACCATCTTGCGGTATAAAACATTGTTGAGATTTACCACATATCATTGTACCAGATAAAAGCAGCAACAGAGCAACTATTAGGGTTCTATGTGGTTACAACCAAAGTGGCAGGTTTCAGGAATGTAGGTAGTGCTTTGTGTCTCCTATAGTGCATCACTCACACGTGTTTCCATTCCAAAAACCTGCATCTTTCATTGTTCTTAAAAAGAAAAGAAGTATAGACATACATTGGCGTGAAAAAGTTTTAGCCCCCTTTCTTTTGCACGTTTGCCATTTTAGTTATAGATCTCCAAAAAGAACCAAATATATAACAGCCTTAATAAACACTAAAGCTTTTAATTGCTGACTTTATTGAAGAAAAAAAGTAAAATCCCATATGAAAAAATATATCACCTACATTGGCCATTTGCGACTGTAAAGCTCCAGTTGCAAATGGCCAATGTAGGTGATGATTTTTCAGTCAGGTGAAGGGAACATTTCATTGTGCGTGACCATCTTTTTTTTTGTTTTTTTGTTTTTTTACTGCTGTGTTTTTTAGGGTATTTAAATCTGACAAAGGATATCAAAATGTGTGGTCATAATATGTTATTTACATGGGATATTTTACATGTATATTGCTGTGTGTGTGTCAAACTATCAATTTACTGGCTACATAAAACAGTTTTACTT
Organism: Limnodynastes dumerilii; assembly: GCA_011038615.1. Classification (NCBI taxonomy): domain Eukaryota; kingdom Metazoa; phylum Chordata; class Amphibia; order Anura; family Limnodynastidae; genus Limnodynastes; species Limnodynastes dumerilii. Next base: position 343,430 of record WWET01000531.1, on the reverse strand, counting down.
GGCTTTACAGGAGAGGATGTAATGTAACACAGTGTGAATTAAAACAAAATGTTTAAATATTCTATATGTTAATATGTTGTGTCAACCTATTTGCATTGAAATAAAATGGCAGCATTTACCTAGAATCTGTGTGGTAATATTTACAGACAATGGAGGCACTAAAAACCACATGCACAATGCTGGAAGAGCAGGTAATGGACTTAGAGGCACTGAATGATGAGCTGCTGGAGAAGGAACGTCAGTGGGAGAGCTGGAGAAGTTCACTGGAGGATGAGAAGATTCAGTTTGAATGTAAACTTCGAGAAGTGCAAAGACTCCTGGATAGTGAGAAACAGGGCAGGTGAGGTTCAGATATTATTCATCGGTTTCCCCAGGGATAATGCAAATGTGAAGAGTACCTTTCATCTTCACAAACCACAGTAATAAAACCTTTTACAGGACACTAAACTGTCAGCAGAGCTAAACATTTACCCTATGTCCATTCATCCATTGGCTATTTTCTAGTAAACAGGGTTTGCATCTGAGCTTTACTTTAAAGTCACACCGTTGATTGTGACCAGGTTTAATTCTGAATTTAGATTAGTGTAATTACAGTTACACTGAAAATATGAATACTTTGAATTACCATGTTTTACAATATTTTCATTAAATAGTCAATTTGGAGCATATTGTTTCTGTGATCACATGACTATATTGTTACTGGATTTGCCCTGCATGAAGACATGAGTATATTGTCACTGGATATGCTTTTTGATCCCATAAAGCGTATTGTCCATTAATTTCATGAGCAATCAGATGAACTTGACTATAGCCTACAGTAAACCTAATCTTAATCATTAAAGGAATTTTAGCTCATAGTCGATTGTAGGAGAAGTTCTCTGTTTTATTACAAATTTCCTGAAGAATGGTATGTATGTTAGATCTGGTTAGTTAAAACCGGTACTGCAGAGCCTGTCAGCCAGAGCACCAGCAAGAGAGCCTTGATTCTTCTCCACATTTACTTTTAAACTTCTGGCCAAAATCCTTTAATGACAGTAGTTTTCAGATAAAAAGTGACCCCCGGGAAAAGCGTCTTCATGTTTCATTCCTTGTGTCAGTGGTTTTACTGGGTTGAACAAAAGCTTTACTAATTGCTGTAATAATTCTCTTTACCTCCCATCTTGGTGCTCTCTAGACAACGTAATATTTATAGAGCTAATAATGGAACATTTTCAAAATGCAGGGGACATTTATTACTTGACATATCACATACAGTATTCTAGTGTGTACCTAAAACACTGATAGATTTCACACAGAACGTGTTACATACTTGCATTAATTACATTTATAAAATATAGATAATGAAAACTCTCACTCTTAAATTTGATATTTTCTAAATGACTTATATTATAGCTCTACTTAAGTATGTGTTAAATGTGTAAATACCAAGTTAACCACAAAATGTAAATGGTGTCATTTCTATTTGCCCCCATCATTTGCTCTACTCCGCTTATCGCAGTAACTGTAGACCTTTGGATTAGTGCTTAAGCTGTTATTAGTTTTCTGACCATTGTTCTGTCTCCTTGAGATGCTTGTAACAAGAACAAAGTTCATTTAAATGGTACACTGTATCGTTGGAATGTTTAGCCATGGGGTCGTCTTGTTCATCTTATAAATTATTACATCAAGTTTAATCAGCTTGAGACGTGCATCTTTACTGTAAAGGGTCTTAATTTTATTAACTTTTTAGGAGTATTTGACTCTTGACTTTCTTTTACAGAGTTCGTGCTGACCAACGCAGTACTGAATCTCGGCAAATGGTGGAGCTAGCGGTTAAAGAACACAAAGCAGAGATATTAGCTCTTCAACAAGCACTTAAAGACCAGAAACTGAAGACAGAAAGCCTATCAGATAAGGTCATTGTAATATTATAAAGGTTCCCGAATCTTATATAACTGATGAATGTATTCTTTTCCTCCAGTGTTCAGTAAGCACAGCTGTTTTCTCAGAGCACTTACAGCTCTGCATTCATGTAATTCATGTAATATAATTGAGAAAAGTTTCAAATGGTGATATATGTAAAAAAAAAATAGTCTTCCTTTGTGATAAAGTTTATTTTTATTCATTAGGTAAAGGTAAAAAATGAATCATTCAGATTTATGCCACGTTTTCACTGAAAACTGGATGTAGTTGACTATTTCTTCTCCAAATCATAAGACATCTTAACTATTGTAGCCTAAGGCAGAGCTTGCCCCTTCCTACCTGCAGACAGATCCTGACCCCTGCATTACGTGCGTGTGGGGGTCCGTAGTTACATTGCTGCACTCCCCACTGTTGATAGGAAATCTGGACACATAAGTAGCTATCCCCGCCTGTATGGCAGAGATAAGGCCATCGTAACTGAAGGGTCATCCCCTTCAACGTAAGTATACGCACGTAAGCACTTACGCTGTCAGAACATCTGGCGCGCGTGCATGCGCAGATGTTCTGAGACAGGCGACTTACCCAAATGCCACGCATAAGTCTCCTGTTGGACTTAGTTCTGGATCCAGCCCCATGTGCCTATGTTTAAATCCAGATATGCGTAAAGCATTCTGTATAGTGGACAGATTTGCAAACCTACTAGCATGATGCATTGGGCTGATGTGCCTTGTCCATAGTTATTGAAATGTTTGTGAGAGTAAGCAGCAGACATTGGTAGTGTGTGTGAGCACTTGACTTGAACCTTTATCATTTTTTTCTTTCCTCAGCTAAACGATCTGGAGAAAAAGCATGCGATGCTAGAAATGAACGCACGCAGCTTGCAACAGAAACTGGAGACTGAGCGAGAACTGAAGCAGCGACTGCTGGAAGAGGTAACAAGATCCTCGGAATTCTGCCATGCCTTTTTAATCCGATACATTTTATTGAAATAACGCTGGAATATAGAGAATAGGTCTAAGAATTTGTTACAAACTGGAAGTCTCCAAACTATGTTGTGCAGATTTAGAGTTTTGCAAGCATGCATGCTATCAAACTCTACATTCCTGTTTAATAATAAAAAAATGGCACATTATTCATGATCTCCATGTGTTTTCAATAGATACAGAACAATAATTGTATTTGTACTTCTTGAATGTCTAGTTTGTCTATAACGGAATGTTGTGGTCTTAAATATATGTATGTTACATTCCACTTACAAGTTGTGTTTTGTGGAGAGCAGCAGGCGAAGCTTCAGCAACAAATGGACCTACAGAAGAATCACATCTTCCGATTGACCCAAGGACTGCAGGAAGCACTGGACCGAGCCGATTTGCTGAAAACTGAGAGAAGTGATTTAGAATATCAACTGGAAAACATGCAGGTAGGTCCTGCTGCCTAGTGTAAGAATTGTAGCATCCTGCTGTTACACTGCAACTACACTTTTTGTCTGCTGTTAGGTCCTTTATTCCCATGAAAAGGTCAAGATGGAAGGAACTATTTCACAACAAACCAAACTCATTGATTTCTTGCAAGCAAAAATGGATCAGCCCTCTAAAAAGAAAAAGGTAAAAACAATATGTTATGTGCCATCTGGCAGAACTGTGAAATGGCAGCAATAAATACAATTCTGGGATATTTTTTCATTTCTGTTAAATTAGCACTGAAATAACTAGAGATGCTTGTTTTTCAAACTGTTAGTACCAAACCTGGTGCACCTTTATCATGAGTCACAGTTCTGGTAGCCTTGCAAGGCTTGTGGTGACTATGAATATGGTTTAAGTGTCTCTAGCCTTCAAAGAAGAGAAAATGATCAAGATAATTTTGGTAATTCCATATTATATATTCTTAAGTGACTTGATAAACGGCACATTTTTCTCATAGGGAAAGGTACGGATATCAGCGCCACACCTCTCCTGCTCTGAACGTTAAATGTTAACCCTGGGAAGCTTGCAGAGTCTGAGGATGGGTTCCTCCTGGAAGGGAGTTTCCTCGTCTAGCCGACTCCATAATTATAGGCATGTACAACAGTAACAAAGAAATGAAAGCTGCATTTCTGACGATGTGCAGCTTTTCATTTCCTTATTTCTGCTGTGCATGCTCATAATTATGGAGTTGCCAAGATTGGGGAACTCTCCAGCCTGGAGGTGCCCACAACAATATTGTTACTTTGTGTATAATAGATTTTAGGAATGGCCACAAATTTGGGAACATTTTATTGAAGTTAGCAAAATAAAATTCTTGTTTACACACTACAGTCAAGGGCATAACTATAGGGGGTGCAATTGCTATGGGGCCTGGCAGCTTAGGGTGCCCACCATCCTGGCAATTACCCTCACCACACCTGTATTGGCGTTGCCTGGTTCTTATGCAGCATTGTGGAGTCTTTCTCCACGGCGCTGCAATAGAGGGTAGACAGAAGTCCATCCGCTGTGAACAGGAAACAGATTGCTTTACAGCAAGCATCACACAGAACACTGGAAGGCGGCACACACTGCAGAGGAGAGACACGAATGGAAGGTATCAAAGTTATAAACAAGGGAGGCTGGAGACTAATGAATTGGTAATTACTGGGAGCTGAAGCCGTATGAATGGGGAATACTTGGGAACAGGAGACATATGAATGGGGAATTACTGGGAGCTGGAGAGAAATTGCATATGAGACATATTATTTTTCTTGCGGCCCACACAATCTTAGACTTTGATTTTTTTTTTTGGCCCAATTGAGGTTTTGAGTTTGACATGCCTGCTCTATTGTATGACCAGCTTTTCTAGATATCTCTAGCACGTGTGCAGGTTTGTGAATTTATTTATTTTAAAATATCTTTATGTTGAATTGTTATTACAGGGTCTGTTTGGGAGACGCAGAGATGACCCCATACAGACATCACAAATTCCCCTGCAGTACAATGAGCTAAAGGTAGCTCTGGATAAAGAGAGAGTGCGCACTGCAGAGCTTGAGGAAGCACTGCAAAAGACAAGGATAGAACTACGATCTGCCAGAGAGGAAGGTAGGCCAGGCCATCCCTTATGATTCAAGCATGGTGACAGGGCCTGTTATGCTGATATTCTAATATTTATTGCTTTACTAATGTACCCAATCATTTATTTACTGTTATCAACACATTCCGATAGATGTTTTCTCTCACACACGCTCACAGATACACTCATTATTTAGATTGATAGTTAAATTTGACAGGCATCCTTAATATTTATGATGAATTCTTTGGGTAAATATAGCTTTGGTTGGTTTGTGATTGCCCCAATGTATAAACTTCCTCTTGCTTTTTGCAGCTGCACACCTGAAGGTATCTGACCACCCTCTTCCATCCACACCTGGTACCGCGAGGCAACAGATTCTCATGTCTGCTTTGGTTAGGTCTCCAGAACACCAACCAAATGCTGTCAGTCTGCTGGCCCCTCAGTCGTCAAGTAGGAGAAAAGAAACGTCAACACCTGAAGGTAAAATTCCATTTTTGAAGTGTTCCAGCACATTCCCTCATTTTCAAATGAAACTATTTTACGGACGCAGCTGTTCATTGAACATCTCACATAGATTTATTAGATTGATAAAGGTGAAATTATTTCTGTTGGTTTTGTTTATTTTTTTTCACAGAGTTTAGTCGCCGCCTTAAAGAACGAATGCACCATAATATTCCTCATAGATTTAATGTTGGTCTTACTATGCGAGCAGCCAAGTGTGCTGTCTGCTTGGACACTATACACTTTGGGCGTCAAGGAGCAAAATGTGTTGGTAAGAACCATTTTGTAATCTTCCATTGACATAACAGATGCTTTACTATTGAGGGCAGCTGTCTCGGTTTGTAGACACGCATAGCCACTGTCTGAGCAGAGTTGTTAACATGCATTTCTGTTTGTCTTTCTATAAGAATGTCAGGTCATGTGTCACCCAAAGTGTTCCTCCTGCCTCCCAGCTACATGTGGCCTCCCCGCAGAATATGCTACGCATTTCACTGAAGCCTTTTGTAGAGAGAAAATGAATTCCCCAGGGATGCAGATGAAGGATGTTAGTGGCTCTGTGCGACTGGAAGGCTGGATGAAAATCCCAAGGTATAAAATGTTTTGTGCCATCGCGTTAACTCTACTCAATTTACAATTTAATGGTAAAGGAAAACATAATTTAATAGTCTTGTTCTAGCACCCCATTGTGAATAAAAAAACCTTGTAGTATTCTGATTATTTTTTGCTGCAATTCCAATGGTGCATAGACATAGACATAGGCTTAACTGAGCCAGAATAGAGAAAAAGAACCTGCTGAGGTTTGGAAAGCAGAAACGTTTGTTTTACAGCTAAAGTTTTCCAATGTTTTAGGAACAACAAACGTGGACAGCAAGGCTGGGACAGAAAATATGTTGTGCTAGAGGGGTCTAAGATCACGATCTTTGATTCTGAAGTGAAAGAAGGTTTGCTTGGTTTTATTTGCCATATTTTTTTTACATATAAAGTTTGCATAGACTGATATATATGTGGCTTTTCCCAAATTGTCAACTCCTTGTCCTGCCCCTGTGCTGTAAAAATCTGGACAGTGATTCTACTTCTAGCTCTGCAGATTGCTATACACGTATTAATCTCTGTCAGTTGAGACTGTCTCTTCATTTAATACTAAGTAAGCCATTACTCGCTATAAAACATACACGTAACTATTCTCATAGTGTCACGTTACCTTTTGCTGTAGCCATGTTCTGTGCTTGACTTTCTAAAAATGGTATTATTGTATTAGGTTTACTAAATGTATTGTATACAGGAAACCAGCGACCTATGGAGGAGTTTGAGCTTTGTCTTCCTGATGGTGATGTAACGGTTCATGGAGCTGTGGGATCTACTGAACTCGTGAATACTGCAAAATCAGGTGAGCCGCCCTAAAGTTCTCAGCAGG
>WWET01000531.1:288628-336566 GCA_011038615.1 Limnodynastes dumerilii | reverse complement strand
ATTGCCACTATTTCTTTAGCCTTTTTCCAGGTTTTTTCACTTTAACGTCAGTTACTATAATTTTTTGTTTTAGGTATAAGGAGTTTGCTGTACCTTTATTTTATGAAACATTTAATATAAGTATGGTGTATTCACATCCAGACACAAGAAGATATCTCTTATTAGCTTATAATATGGATATCATAGCAAAAGACTTTCAGTATGTATAAGAGAAGGTTTAGGAGAGTCACCTTCAGTTGCAGCACACACCAGCTTCCCCATGGTGAAATGAAAGGCTTTCTGAAAATAAAAAAAAATATATATAATACTTTTATTAAGTTGTAAGATGTGTGGGCTGCTTTATAGTAGATAATAAAGAAAAGGTAACACCTACTATTTAGTATCTCACATATAGGTAGAGACCAAGGGCCAGATTTTCTAAGCTGCGGGAAAGGAAAAATGGAGATGTTGCCCATAGCAACAAATCAGATATTATCTGACAATATCTAGTATGTAATAGGCAAGTGAGAGCTTCGAATCTGATTGATTGCTATGGGCAACATCTCCACTTTCCCTTTCCCGCAACTAAGTAAATCTGGCCCCAGGACTGCTAAATGGCGCACACCTATTATAAACAAAGGGCTGGATCCGGACTTAAGAAGGAGCTTGAAATTAGGAGAGGAAGGTTACACCTGGGCAAAACCATGTTGATTTCAGGGGGAGTCAAGTTTTTTGTATTCTTTGCATGCAGGGATATATCTTAATTGCTTATTACACACAGATACTGACCAGCTTTACTATCACACTGTTATTTACACTTGGGATAGGAAACATCACCTCTCATCTCTAATAGTGTTTGCAACACATGAAATATGACTCCCCTGAAACCAACATGGTTTAGCCCAGGAGTAACTTTCCTCTCTTAATTTCAAGCTCCTTCTTAAGTCTGGATCCAGCCCAGAAGTCATTTACAAAGTTGCACTTTTTCTAAAACAGCAAAAACATTTAAAAGATATATTATATACTTAGACGATGTAAGACTAAAAAACAGACAAAAAAACCTGGGCATGTATTAAAAATTGAAAGCATACATAATGTAGCCGGGAGGAGGGAATTAAATGACCCTATCTAAATGCAGGAAGCCTGACCCCAATGAATTCTAGTAGCCTCATGGCTAAACTTTACACATCCGGGCAGTAAATGTCCCTTCCTATCTTACACAACAGTGATTACCTCCATACAAATATATTACGTGCTCAGGAATAGTGAAAAACACATTCTGGATCCTCCGATGCACATCGGTATGGATCCAGGATACACCTGACGCGTGTTTCGCCTTGTGGAGCTTTGTCAAAGGTATTAATATATATATTAGATATAATGTTTTTTAATGCAATGGTGTGTAAGTTTCATATTGATTTATAAATCAGGTATTCTAGAATCTATACTGTTGCTGTCCAATATATTGCTATTGGCATTGTTTTTTTTTATCTATATAAACAGATGTGCCATATGTTATGAAGGTGGAGTCACACCCACATACCACTTGCTGGCCAGGGCGTACACTGTACTTGTTAGCACCCACTTTTCCTGATAAGCAGCGTTGGGTCAATGCGTTGGAATCTGTGGTTGCTGGCGGTCGAGTTTCCAGAGAAAAAGCAGAAGCTGATGCTGTAAGTGCCAGTGTTTCATGACTAACAAATAATCATTTTGTACAATACTCACATACTGCTTTGTGTGTCTAGCAGTATGGCTCTGTATAGTAATTGTTAGCATTAACTTTGTGAGTTTTATAGCTGTCAATTAAAGTAAACCTGCATTAACTGACATTTTATCTATTCTTATGAATTATTGATTTGCATATAAAATGGCTGCTCCAAAGTGTGTATAAAACAGTTTAGATAAATCTTTTTTTTTTTTTTAAATCAATTAACTTATCAATTTATAAGTTAATATAGAGCAGGTGCTGCTAGGTATGGGGAATTTACACAAAAAAACGGAAAAGGCACACCAGCACTCTTGAAATTAACCAGCAACAAACCATAACTTTCTATCTTTAAAATAAGTAATTTTGTGTGTTTTGTTTTAAAGCGGGTCTGGGATAGTAGCTGAGGGGGGTGCTGTTCTAGAGTGGCTGTTTTGGAGTCTTGGGGACCTCTGCCAGGAGTGAGCTCTCAATTAAAAAATACATGATATATGACCCAAAGTTAGGACTCTGACAGTTTTAGAGTTAGGACCACCAAAATAGAGAAGCCTTGTAAGTGGCTGGTGGCTTATCATATATCTGCAGATGTATGTAACAAATCTCTCTGACTTTTATTTTCAAGATAGGATGTTATGGTTTGTTGCTGGTTAATTGCAAGAGTGCTGGGGTGTCTTTTCTCTGTGTGTGTGTGTGTGTGTGTGTGTGTGTGTATATATATGTATGTATACATACATACATACATACATATATTTATTTATTTATTATACACCTAGTCCTTATTTTCCTGTATATTTGTATGAATGCTTACAATAGGCAAAATGACACAGAATCTTTTTTAAACATGATTTTTGTATTTTGTCACTTTAAACTAGCCATATCCCTTGTTTTGTGTTTTATGTTGGTCAAATTTAACAGTTTGTCTTAGTCCTTCATTTACTTTACTTGGGGCTAGAGATGTCAGACAACTAAAGGCCGTATTCACAGATACTTTTTTTTACGTGGGATTGCGTGCTTTTTTTTTAGGAGCGGATTAACTGCGCATGCACAGTAACTTTTTCCATACAAATTACGTAGCATATAGGCACGGACTTGTGAATCGCACTTGGGGACATACGTACAGAGGGGCGTGGTTGTTTTCCGTACGTTCGACGTTACATGAAAGTGGGCGGGGGGGACATTTAAATGGGCTTTTGAGGGCGTGGTTAGTAAGATATGCACGTACGGAAGAAACATACACGCATAAGTACACACATAGATTTAAGGGTGCCCTATGGAGGTGTAAGTCACCAAAAGCCCGTTCGTGCTAGGGGAGTGCATGGGTGTTGTGTTGCTACATGCGTGAGTAAAAACACGCATGTAGTAAACACGCATCTGTGAATCTGGTCCTAAGTGTTTAATGGTAACAGCATGTTTTCCATACTGGTTTGGCATATATGGAAGGTTATACAACTTATCAACTCTTAAGATTACCATTGCCGACTAGCCACACTTTGCTTTCTAGATAGCTACAATATTACCAGCCACACTATATTACCAAGTAGAACTATAGTTATTACTGCCGTATTCTAAATGCTGGCTCATAAATATAAAATATTACATCGGGTTTGCAAACAGTGTAAATTCATCATTGCTGTAACTAATAACTGAACCTGTACGCCAGAACTCAACACATTTTTGGAGAATGTAGGCATCAGTTCAAAGTCACCAGGTTTTTTGCCAAAAACAAAAATGACTGACACACACACACACACACACACACACACACACACACACACACACACACACACACACGCGCTTCTTTTCTAACTTTCTGCTTTATTCTCCATGTTATTCACTGGCTGCTAATAACGTGGCAAAGCAACCACTTGGAAAGGTCACCCTAATCCCTCCCAACTGAAACTGCAGAGACGGTCAGCATTGTGCTGCTGGGTGCTTCTGTCTCAGCATTTTCAGCAGGGTGAAAGAGGATGTGGGGTGATCCCGGATAAACCAGTTGCTCCTCCACATCAATCTGGTCGCCAGGTCCCAATTTCTAATCGTCTAATGGTATTTGTTGAGCCCAGCTGTAGACTAACAAAAAGTTTCATATTAGCCACAAGAGAAAGTCATAAGTCTATAGTCTTTAAATGTACAGTCTATAATTTATAAGAGATGAGTTTACAAACATACAGAACTGTGCAAAAGTTTTAGCCAGATGTGGAAAAAATGCTGTAAAGTAAGAATACTATAAAAAATAGAAGTGTTAACAGAAGAGAAATCTAAATCAAATCAATATTTAGTGTGACGTCCTTTGCCTTCAAAACAGCACCAGTTCTTGTAGATGCAATTGCACACAGTTTTTGAAGGATCTCGGCAGGGAGGTTGTCCAAACATCTTGAGGAACTAACCACAGATCTGCTGTGGATGTAGGCTTGCTCAAATCGATGATGTTGAGATCAGGGCTCTGTGTTTTCTAAATAATCACTTAAAAGATAATTTGTACTTTATGCTGAAGATAGTTCTTAATGACTTTGTTAATAATTGGGCTAGATCCAGACCCCCGGGTGTGTGGGGGTCAGTAAATTCGCACGGGGGTGTGCACTCCCCACTGTAGGTATGAAATCTAGACACACGTGTCCAGATTACTACCTTAAATCTTACAACTAGGTCTGCGGCCTTTCCACCGCCCGACCCCTAATTTAAATGTCTGTCTCCGCCTCTACTTCGGAGATCCGACAGTCGTCCACTATTCTTTACTGTTCCCTGCAGACACTCAGTATTATATCGCTCTCCAGCTCTTCGGTCAAAGAGCTAAATATTTGAAATTTTGACTCATTATTCCAGAACACCTGCTGCCTGTTTTTCTGTACTCATTTCCTATGTTTTTGTGCATAGTTGAGTTGCTTGGCTACTTCTGGCCAAGAGTACTTCTGGCCAGACTTCTCTGAATAGTAGATGGGTGTAACTGGGTCCAACTGGTTTCTGCCAATTCTGAACTAATAGCACTGCCGATTTCGAATGGAAGCAAGCATGATGCGTCTTTCATCTGCTGCACTAAGTTTCCTTGGCCGACCACTGCGTCTACAGTCCTCAACATTTCCCGTTTTTTTTTTGTGCTTCAAAAGAGCTTGAACAGCACATCTTGAGACCCCAGTTTGCATTGAAATCTTTGCTTGAGAGAGACCTTACTGATGCAGTATAACTACTTTGTGCCTTGTTGCTGTGTTCATTCTTGCCATGGTATGACCAGTGACATGTCTTCTACAACCTCACCTTTGTAGCAGAGCTTGGCTGGTCCACACCCAGTTTTAAGCCTCCTACACAGCTGTTTCTGTTTCAATGTTTCAACCTAGTTATGAAAATGATGATCATGGTTAATAATACACATGACTATAATTCCTACAAAATCCCTGAATTTGTGCAAGTGTACATAGAACAAATTATTCTGTTGTGAAGACAAATGGTTGTCACCAAATATTGATTTGATTTAGATTTCTCTTCAGTTCATTTGCTTTGCATTTTGCACAGTATGGTAAATTCAGCCATTGTACGCAAAGATAGATAACTGCTGTGACTGATGCAAAATAACTAAAACACAGCAAAATAATTTAAACACTAAAGGGAGAGTAATCACAATAGGAAACATGCGGTTTTACATTAATAATCTTAGTAACAATCAGATTGCTACTTACACGTAACCATGAATTTGTAATGGACATTTATCTATAGCATTTCATATATGTTAAATGTATTGATAGAACATTCTAGATTTAATACAGATGTCAATAAAAGCATCTGTGTGTGGATTTACCCAAATCCATGTCATGTATCTCTGCTGCGACTGACGTCATAGTATGGAAAGCATAATTTTACAGAAAGTACATTTATTTAGGTCCCATCATCTGAGCTAGGTGAATTTTCATGGTAGATGGTACCCACCATTTTCTCATCCTAAACATTTAAATTCCCAGGTATTATACTGTGAAACAATGTTATATTGTTTACTACACCGGTGTTTCCTATTGTGGTTATATTAATATTTCACTATTTTTGTGTCTAGTCTACAGTATATCTGTGAGAAACAACGGCAGCCGAGATTTATGTAGTTTCGTCTTATTATAACCTCCCTTGTACAAAATTAGTGTATAATTGTATGTTGCTCTTTTTATGACATCAGGATGAGTATATTGGAGGTGACATGTTTTGTAGAAAAGGTAATTATCATGCGGATATTAGTCTTGATAAAAATATGTTGTGTTTGTTACCTCTTGTGACACTGGCTGCTGCTGTAACTCACTTTCCTTATGTGTCACTGTCACTTTGTGTTATACCCTATTAGTAAAGTCTGATTGTGTGAGTAGCATGAAGTAAAGAGTTTTTTTTCCTTATTCATTAATGAATAAAGTAATGTAAATTCAAACACGATACAGATACTGCAGCGTTTTGCATAATGTAGCCCTTTTCTACCACAGAAATTGCTTGGAAATTCCCTTTTGAAATTAGAAGGGGAAGACCGGTTGGACATAAACTGCACTATACCTCTAACAGAGCAGGTAAGCACAAATATTCATATATTTTATATACTATCATGCAAATATTAGCTGCTTTACTTACATATACATGGAACAAATGTGAGGTTATCTAGAAGTGACTTCATATATATTAAAGCTGATGACATATAACTAAAAGTTCCTGAGGTTTAGTATTGTCCACATCATTGTGATTGCTTGTTTTGTATTTAGATTGTTCTGGTGGGTGCAGAAGAAGGCCTGTATGCCCTGAATGTGCTGAAGAATTCTCTCACTCACATCCCTGGTGTAGGGGCAGTATTTCAGGTTCATATCGTCAAAGAACTGGAGAAACTCCTACTAATAGCAGGTAACATACTTTATGTGCATTCTCTCTATATTGAGTAAAGAAGTTCTGCACACTGTCCACAGCTCTGTGCACAGCTCCGAAATCTGTTGTTGCAGGTGCTGCTGGGCAAACTCCTATTGTCATTCATAGTGCAGTCTTGCTGCTGCTCAGTCGGGAAATGAAGGTCTGACAGGTATATTAGGAGATCTGGAGATAGCACACTCTTTTAAGTTAATGGCAATAGCATATACTATATGGGGCAGCATGGTGGCTTAACAAGTAGCACTTGAGTCTCACACCAGACGAGGCTTTATCTGAATGGAGTTTGTACGTTCTCTGCGTGTCTGCGTGGGTTTCCTCCAGTTTCTGCTGAACAAATTAACCCTAGTCTGTGTGTGTGTGTGTGTGTGTGTGTGTGTGTGTCTGTCTGTGTGTGTGTGTTTAGAGAACTTAGAATGTAGCTCCAATGGGGCAGGAACTGATGTAAATGTGAAATGTTCTCTACAAAATCTGATAGTGCTGTATAAAAACTTGTTAATAAATAAAAGTTTTATATATTATGGTCTGGGAATGTTACATTATAAACAGCATATATTCCCTGACATTAATCTACCTCGTATATATTATAATGTGTGCTATTCAAAGTTCCCTAATATACCCCCCATGTATTACATGAGAGGTATATTAAATGTCTAGACATGGCTCACTATATTAAGTACATGTGGGATATAAAATTTGTCTAGGAATTGCACATACTATAATATATGTGGGGTAGAAGTCTGGAAGTGGCACACTATAAAGTGCATGTGGGGTATATTATGGGGCTAGGAATGGCACATACTTTATAATGTATAAACCATGTTTTTGTATGTGCTATTTCCAAACCCCTAATATACATCTAATACAAGTATTGGAGATTTCCTTTCTCCCTTTTTGGCACTATGTACTTACATTTTTTTTGTATTAAACATAATGTATCAAACTGTTTTTCTATATAGTAATTAGTCATTTTTTTTTAAATTAAGGGATGGGAGGAGGGTTAGTGTTACTTACCCCATACTTCATGATGCCTTCTGGCATCTACCATGGCACCTTAAAGTAGCACTGCCAGGTGGATAGAAAATACACAATCTCCCTGCTTCTAAGATGCCTGTTATGACTTGTGCTGTGACCACACAGGTAACTGTGTATGACAATCTTCTGTAATATCCATGAAACCTTACATTGATGAATGATAGATAGTGCTAATTCATTTATGGATAAAGCTATCAGTGTAATGCAAGTGGATGCAGACAAACAACAAGGGACAACAGGCCCAACAAATGTGAGTGATAGAAAATCTGATCTGCGAACTGGCTGGGATTTCGATTGCTATGCCTCGATGAGGTATAGCAATCGATCCATGGAGCACCGAAAGCTCCGTGGTGTGAAAAGTAGTAAAAAAAAATAAAAAAAATAGTTCCAGAAAATACACAATCTCCCTGCTTCTAAGATGCCTGTTATGACTTGTGCTGTGACCACACAGGTAACTGTGTATGACAATCTTCTGTAATATCCATGAAACCTTACATTGATGAATGATAGATAGTGCTAATTCATTTATGGATAAAGCTATCAGTGTAATGCAAGTGGATGCAGACAAACAACAAGGGACAACAGGCCCAACAAATGTGAGTGATAGAAAATCTGATCTGCGAACTGGCTGGGATTTCGATTGCTATGCCTCGATGAGGTATAGCAATCGATCCATGGAGCACCGAAAGCTCCGTCGTGTGAAAAGTAGTAAAAAAAAAAAAAAAAAAAAAATAGTCCCTCCACTCCATTCCCTATTTCTTACCCTAACCCTCCATCTCCTGCAGCCTGACCTTAACCCTCCCTACCCCGCACAAATAATTTACTCACCTGTCCTTGCTCCGGCGAGCTGTGGCGGAGGGATATTGCGAAAGTGAATGGGTGAACGGCATACTCACCCATCCATTAAAAAAAAAGTAGAAAAGGGTAAGTATTCGAAAATGGGACATCTGAAAAGGAACTTTCGGATGTCCCATTTTCGCCAAAAAGATTTTCTTAGCGGGGAGTGTAAGCAGTTTGGAATCTGAATTTTGGTGTATAAGGGGTCAGATCTGGGATCTGAATTTTAGTTGGTATGGGGTGTGCCTTTTAATGAGTGATTGTTGGTGCCCTGATATTTTAATGGTGGTTGTGTTGGTTGGTGTGAGGTGTCCTGTTTATTTTTTACTTGTGGCCCTGCAAAGACATACAGCCTTCTCTGCAGAATTAATACAGTTTTCTAACAACTTGTACTTGTACCAATAATTGTATAATTCTCTTATTACACAGTCAGTGAGGATACAGGCTAAGTTCATAATATAAAATTAAGTGCTGCTATTTGTGTTTGAAGGAGAAGAGCGTGCGTTGTGTCTCATTGATGTGAAAAAGGTGAAGCAGTCACTGGCCCAGTCACATCTGCCAGCACAACCAGAGGTGTCTCTCACAGTGTTTGAGGCTGTTAAAGGATGTCATCTGTTTGCAGCAGGAAAGGTATTCTTTAGAAAAATATTCTCCAAATGATTAGGTATCGCCTCCAGTGAGTGATATGATAAACAATTAATATTTGTATTCTAGATTGAGAATGGATTGTGTATCTGTGCTGCCATGCTAAATAAAGTTGTGATATTACGGTACAATGAAAGCCTCAATAAGTTTTGCATTCGAAAGGTATGTGCACAGTTAGTAAGCCTCTCTACCTAATTTACTGTATTTAATAATCCTCCAATAAAATTCTGTCATGCATGTGTTTTAGGAAATTGAGACATCAGAACCCTGCAGCTGTATTTATTTTACTGGCTACAGCATTATCATAGGAACAAACAAATTCTATGAGATTGAGATGAAGCAGTACACTTTAGAGGGTAAGAAACTGCATGTGTACTTGATCATAAATAGATATTATCTTACATATAGAGCAGTGCTTAGGTTTTCATATGCTAAACACAGCTTCACTGTTTCAGGGGATATTAGTATGCATGTTTTTTCTTTATGGTCTAATTTCTCAGTTATTGCGTTTCATCATACATAATGTAACCTTATCATTTATATTTCTGTGTTCTGTTCCTTACTATTTGTAGAGGAAATAAAGTTGTATAAGTGAAATAGTTTTCTCTACTTTTGTGTTCAGCTCAGTGCACATAAAAAAAAATTATAACATAAGTAACAAATGTACATATTTAAAGCGTACTCACTGCTGTCTGATCTGTGATATTCTCTCCCATAACCCTCTGCTCAAATGATCTTAGATTTAAATATGCACACCCACAAAGGCATCCATGTTGGAGTAAGTAGACGCAGAATGTTGGACAGATGGTCCTGAGTGCGTTCACACTTCAAAATTTGAACGACATGGCTTATCTGTAAAATTAGGAAGTTATTCAAATCAAACAATGTGATGTGTTGAGTGATAAAACATGATTGTTATACAATATAGTTGTAAACACTAGTATATTGTGTGATCGCCTTGCTTAGTCTCCGATCTTGATAACTTCTCTCAGACCATCACCTTATCACCTGTAAATTTTCCTCCACTAGTTCTACTTCTTTGCTGTCATACTCTACTAAACCTAATCACACGTGCAGAAATCTTAAACATGTTAATTTTAACCAAGTTTCTCAATCTGTCCAACATCTTCTGTCTCGAGTCCCTAATATTTCACTCTCCTGATATGGCAGTGTCTTCATCTTAACTAAACCAAAACAGCTGCCCTTCACAATGACTTCAGTGCCAGTCATGGCACACTAAAGACACAAAATCTTAAAAAAGAATGTAATTGGCGCATATCTAATTCTCCCAATTACTTTCTAACTTACACCAACACTTATCACACTTATTGAAAAAGTCTGGACTGTCCTACTTTCAGTCTCTCATTTTTACTCAGGCTTTTAATCCCAAATGTCTCTTTCATATGTTTAACTATCTACTGAATCTTCCTCTGCAAAGTCCACCAACTTCCATCAGTGCAATTGATCTTGCATTGTACAATAAGGACAACATTGCAAGATCAGTTAGAATGGTCATCCTCCTCCTCAATTAACATACAGTACTGCAAAACCCCTTTCCTCCACACTCTGACACCATGTTCTATTCTAACCCACAAATGAAGAGGAAGTATCTGTTCTTTCTTTCTACTCTTATTCCAACCTTAACTATAATCCCCCTCCAGGTGATACACAAATCTTACCTAACCACTCTTGATCACTCGTGAACTATGTTTGCCCATGTAACTTTCTCTCGCTGTTTTAAATGGATTTTCCTCCCTCAAACTTAATCTTTCAAAAACAGAACTAATAATAAAAGCCACCCACCCAGTGTTTCTATTTTGTTTGATAACACTGAAATAATCCCTACTAAAACACACTGCTTACTAGTTGTTACTCTTGGATTTTAACCTTGTTTCCCGCATACAGACCTCTGTTTCTACATCCTGTTGCATACATCTAGACAAAACCTTTCCAGAATATGCAAATATCTCACACAAGACATTGCAAAAACTCTCATTCATGTATTAATCATGTCCTGCATTGTTTATTATAGCCTGATTTTCCTTGCAAAATGCACTTTTAGAACTGTCTTTACATTGGTTGCCTGTATTGTACTGACTAAAATACAGAATACTTTTGCTAACTTACAAAACCATCAATAAAACTGCATCCACATACGTATGCTCACTTATCTTAAGATATATCCCATCTTGCTCTCCCAGATCTTCACAGAATATACAGATTTCCTCTACACTAAACAGTTACTCTAAATCATGCATAGGCAACCTGCGGCTCTCCAGGTGTTGTGGAACTACAAGTCCCAGCATGCTTTACCTGCAAAAGCATACCTGGTACCTGACAAGGTTTGATGGGAATTGTAGTTTTGCAACACCTGGAGAGCCCCAGGTTGCCTATGCCTGCTCTAAATACTGGTTACTGGACTTCTGGGCTGCTCCCATTCTAGAATAATCTCTCTTGCCCATTAGGAATATCCTCTACTGTAAAATTTCAAGCACTTCAGACAAGCTCACCAAATTTCTCAGCCTACTACTTAACATTTGTCTACTATATTTACAACTGCTGCTATCCAGTTTTCCTCCGTTACATGATTTACACAAAATTTAACACACTTTCTATACTATAATATACTCCCAGTTCTACTTATACCGCTTTCTCATCACCACTCTTGAAAAACACAGGATTTTCAATCCGGGTTATTGCCAGGCGAATTGCAGTGTCAAAAAAAAAATGTGTTATAAGGCCACCTATAACCCTGGAAATTCCATTAATGTCTGCCTTTGCAAGCAATTGTAAATCAGATTAAAAAGGAGCTTTTATTAGCTGAAAAAAATGAAAGGGACTTAACTTTTTGCACACAATGCACAAACCTTTTAAAAAATGAACACCAGAAAGAATAAATATAACTTCTAAATTTATAGTGTCAAAGAGTGCAACTGCAGACATACAAGTACTCCTTTTCCTGCATGCAACTCCCCGCGAAGAGATTGGTTTACTATTACCATAGCAATAGTAAACAAATCTCTCCAATCGGTTGTCTTTGTGAAGGACCCATGTTGCAAAAACCCTTTTTTTTTCCCAGGTCGACAAAAATTGGACCTTTCACATAACCACCAAATACCCGGGTTTTTCTCCACTCTGTCAGTCTCTACATTGGTTACCGGTATTTTACAGAATCAAATACAAGATCCTTTTGCTAACCTACAAAGCCATCAATATGACTGCACCTGCATACATATCCTCACTCATCTCAAGATACATCCCAGCTCACTCTCTCAGATCTTCACAGGACATACAGCTCTCCACACAAATGCTCTGATTGCCGGTTACAGGACTTCTCCTGGGCTGCACCCACTTTCTGGAATAACCTTCCTCACACTCTGACTATCCTCTACTTTCCAAACTTTCAAACGCTCCCTTAAAACTCACCTCTTCAGACAAGCATATAAAATTTCCCTCAGTTCTGTTACTAACACTGCTGTGTGACTGGATCATACAGAGCACTGAGCACATTTACCATGCAAGCTGGCTGGTCCGCTGTGTGATTATATAGCACCTTCCCTTATGTATCAATCCCTAATATCCTATAGAGTGTAATCCTGTGGCAGGGCCCTCTTACCCACCCAGTCTGTCTGTTACCACCCGGTCCTGTTATATGATTGTTAAAATTGGAAAGCGCTATATAATCTGATGGCGCTATATAAAAACCTGTTACTAAATAACTAAATAATATAACCTGGCTGATCCCTTGTGTGATATACAGCACTTCCCCTTATGTATCAAACAGTAGTGTCCTATAGAGTGCAAGCTTGTGAGCTTGCACTCTATAGGACACTCCTGTTTGATACATGAGGGTGCAAGCTTGTGAGCAGGACCTGATTATCACTTAGCCATGTTAATTGTAACAATTGAAAAGCACTACGTTATCTGATTACAAAATGCAAAGAGTAGATGCAATTGCTTTTTCTTTTTTTTTTTATAAACTTTTTAATGGAGCAATACAATAAAGACGGAAGAAAACATCCATTTTCATGTTTACATTGTAGATGCATTTTCTTATTAACAAGGGTAGATATGATACTTGGCAAAAGCTTAATGTTAGTACATCAATTGACATTTACAAATACAACATAAATCATTACATTTTAGCCATATGAGTACTGTATATAGGAGAATTTGATAGGTATGTGTACCTGACTTCAGTTAAACATAAAACTATTATACAAATCTTCACAATTCTTTTCAGTAACAATATAATTAACAAATAATGTGCTCTGTTTTTTGTTTGTTTTAGAATTCCTGGATAAAAATGACCATTCCTTGGCTTCTGCTGTGTTTGCCTCCTCCTCCAATAGTTTCCCTATTGCTATAATGCAGGTGAACAGCACAGGGCAGAGGGAGGAATACCTACTCTGTTTCCATGGTAACATTAATTAATTCCAATTTTTTTTACCTTGTCAGTCACGCCAATGTTTTTAGGTATTAGGTGTAGTACTTTTTGTGTACATCTTCCTTTTTCAGAATTTGGTGTATTTGTTGATTCATATGGAAGACGCAGTCGTACGGACGATCTGAAATGGAGCAGACTGCCTCTTGCGTTTGGTAAATGCATATCCACCTATTTGTTTTG
Source organism: Limnodynastes dumerilii (assembly GCA_011038615.1). Taxonomy (NCBI): domain Eukaryota; kingdom Metazoa; phylum Chordata; class Amphibia; order Anura; family Limnodynastidae; genus Limnodynastes; species Limnodynastes dumerilii. The sequence continues at coordinate 322,863 of WWET01000531.1, read as the reverse complement.
TATGCCAACTCTGGTTTTAGTTATGTGTAGGTCAGAGCTGAATGTAGTGTTAGAATTATTGTTCAAGTAGTTACTAAATACATAATATTGTAATGTCAGTCGCATGTCGTTTATTTGGGAATAACTGGAGCATCATAATGTTTTATTTGTTGTTCTTTCAGCATACAGAGACCCTTATCTGTTTGTCACTCATTTTAATTCCTTGGAAGTGATTGAGATTCAGGGACGGGCTGCTCTAGGGTAAGAATTATTATTCCAAACCAGTAGACTTACCTCAATCAAAAATAAAAACATGGATTGTTCAATAAATGCATTCTGTCCCCTTATTAGTGCTCCAGCAAGGGCCCATTTGGATATTCCAAACCCTCGGTACCTAGGACCAGCAATCTCATCAGGAGCCATTTATTTGGCATCTGTTTACCAAGATAAGCTGCGGGTAATCTGTTGCAAGGGCAATCTGGTGAAGGACAACACAAATGATCTCCATCGTGCCCCATCCACAACACGCAGGTAAGATCTTTTTATTATTGCGTCCGCAGAATTATCTGTCACCCTGTACATGGTAAAATCACCCAGCCTAGTGTCAGAAATAACCTTGGACCAGAGATAGTGCTGCTGCTAATTGAGACAGGCTTTTTAATTGATGACTATATACCCAGCCTAGGGTCAGATATAGAATAAAACCAGAATGGAAGCTGCTCAATCAATTTATTAAGTAAATGTTAAACAGGTGCATGAAAGTGCCAGATATAACCTTGGTCCAGAGATAGTGGTGCTGCTAATTGAGACAGGCTTTTTAATTGATGACTATATGCCTGTATGCAACAAATGGATAAACTTTGAAACTTATTCTAGCTGTGAAGTTGTTTAACCTGGAATTCAACATATTGATGACATTGTTATTCACACGGGCTTCACATAATACTGATACACAGTATGAGAAAACAAACAATTGTGAATTTCAACAACAGTTGTGCCATTCTCCAAAGTTCTGTGTTAATTCCGAGATGGAGACATAAATAGATTATACAGTGTGTTTGGGAACATTTTCTATGCAAATAAGATGTTACATTGGTCAGTGTCACATATATAATGAAAAGTTTACTTTACAGTCCAAATAAGAGAGGCCCTCCTTCCTACAATGATCACATAACAAAACGAATAGCAGCCAGCCCGGTGCCAGGGGAAATGCAAGGCCTAGTGCGGGAACCCAGTACACCACATCGTTACCGTGAAGGAAGGACAGAGATGCGCAGAGACAAGTCTCCTGGACGACCTTTGGAAAGAGAGAAGTCTCCAGGGAGGCTACTAAGCACCAGAAGGGAGAGGTCACCAGGACGTTTATTTGAAGACAGCAATAGAGGCCGTGTTCCTCCAGGAACTGTACGAACGCCTCTTTCACAAGTCAATAAGGTAAAATAAGTGCATACTTGACATGCATCTGTATTTGAGAAAACTTCCTTTGCTACAGTGGTATACCTACACTTTTTTATTAGGTCCAAAGTATTTAATGACAGGAAAGTCCAGTAGCAAAAAGTCCAGAGAGAGAGAGAGATGCAAACTGCAAAGAAAACAGCATCCTCTGTCTCTCCAGGCCTCCTCCCGTCTGTCTATACCTGATCTCAGTTTTTCAGTTATCTTTTGCCATTTATTCTTTCTCCTGTTAAAGGTGACTTTCTGGGTAACATGATCTTAGCCTGTAATGGTGACCCCGGATTAGCAGAATATTGGCCCAGATCCATAGTTTGAAAATAAGGGAGGAAATTTACACCTGGGCAAAACTATGTTGATTTCAGGGGATTCATATTTCATTTCATATTTCAACTGTTGCAAACAGTATTAGAGTTGAGAGGTGCCATTTCTTAACTCAAGTCTAAATAACTTGAGCTAAGAAAGCAACTTGGTCACTGCAGTAAGCAAAGATATATATCCCTGCTTGCAAAGAACACAGTTCATTTGACTCCCCCTGAAATCAACATGGTTTTGCACAGGTGTAGCTTTCATCTCTTTTTACAAACTATAGATCTGGTCCATCGTCTCAAATATTCCCTTTTAATCATACAGATCTCTTTTCTCAACCTAACAGAGTACACTTAATTTGAGTTTATTTAGCACAGTAGAGGAAGTATACACTATTTCTGGAAAATAGAATATATTATGTATTTAGTAGTAGGGAATTTACTGGTAGAAATGTCAGTGGTTGCTCATACTAGCCAAATATTGATCTATCCCTTCAAGCATTGTTAAACCGCATATTGCAGAAGATTGTTGGGAAACTAATATTGAATGAATTTTTATCTGATAAAGGGCAATTATAGCACCCTTTATAGACTGTAATAAGTAAACTCAGATGTGAGCTTATATTATAGATTAATGCAATGAAGTGTATCATAAAATTAAGATTAATATACTAAATACTGACTGAATTGTTCTGATCCTCCATTTATTAGCCGTAGTCTCGCTTTTTGTGCATGGTAAATATATGAGAGGCTGTAACACACAAATTATTTGTACATTGTATTGCAGTATGGGTTTTGGCATAATGAAAGGGCTATATCTGTATTTGACCTTTGTCTTTGTTTCTTATGGTCTAGGTTTGGGACCAGTCTTCGGTATAAGGGAGGTGGACATTGTATCTACAGATAAATGAAGACAACACGGGGTATATGTCTGGTTTCAACAGGCAGATGATTTTTATATCCATATTGTTTGTAGCAGACCAAGTTACAGAACTATTTTGTGCTATGTGAAGATCAAAAACTCATTTCAGCTATGCGACTTACAACAGTGTCAATTTTTTTTGTTATCTAATCATTCACGCCTCTGTTCTTCCCCAGTTTATGAAGATTCTTCTGTGTCCTGATTTCTGTTACAGTACTAGGTCACTCATACCTCTGTAGGATGTATAGCCAATGTATAGAGTTTGGTTATATCTACTCAGTGAGAAATATTTTTTGTATATTGGCATTTTGAACTATGTATGGGTTCTGCTTTACATAAATGCTTTGTAAAGCTTTGCATTAATTCTAACACCATTAGCAAAGGCACAGTAACTCACTACTCTATATGACTATTTATTTAAACCGTTAATGTTCCCTTTATGTTCTTTTTCCTTTCTTCCTAATGCTTCTGCTACCTCACTTGAAGTCAAGAGTTTTGCTTTACACACCATCACACTGATGTGCCAGGGGTAATATGTCTGAAAAGGTGCTAAATCTTTTATAGGTGTTAATGATAAAGATCTTATATTGGAGTCTCATTTTTCAATTGAGAAAAGTTTGTAATCCCCAATTCTGATAAATGTGTATATGTGGTAAGCTGGACTTTGAAAATGTACATAAATATGTAAGTATATATTTCTGTTTCTGTATTATGCATACATAACTGCATGAAAAATGTTTAATGCCCCCCAGAAGCCTCTTGATTAATGTAAATGTCATCTGATCTGTTAAATTGGTTAATGCGTAGTGAATATGAAGAATCTACTGGAGACGTTTGTCCCTTCAAATGCTTCCTTGACTATATGAGGATTGTACATACTTTACCAGAAAGTTTATATTCATAAAATGGAATATGTTTCTACTTTTTTAAGGTAAACTGTGCATTTTTGAAATTTGCCTATTGTGACGTGTGGAGAGCACAAGTAGGTGAGCACACCACTCCTAGTTACTGAGTGCAAGGGGTGCTTGTAAGGTGTGGAATGCTTGATTTTTATTATGCTTTGCTGCTCTTTGCTAACATTGTAGAAAACAACAAATAAATGCACTTATAACTTACATAAACATGTGACCTGGAGAATAACATTTTAAGCCACTAAAAGTTTTCCTACAAGTGTTTGGTGTCAGTCCAATTCTTTAAGACGCTCATTACAAAAGTTAACGAAGGTCTGTCAAATACAGAGACAGGGAAAGTCTGTGCTATCATCTGTTTTATAGCCATGTACAAATAATCCATTATATTAGAACTTTTTTTTTACAACATAGAAAGTTCATGGTAAATACGGGAGGCTTTAACACACACACACTGTTTTCAGATTTTCTAGGCAGTTTACTAATACTAAACAGAGTCATTTTTCACAGTTGGCTTAAGGTCAAGTTGAAATGAGAATGAAATATTTTGTCAGCTAATGTTGATTCCCAATTTTAAAGAATTGCTTAAACACTCCCAGGTTCTGCTTGTTAACTAAATAAAACACAATTTCTGCCAATAGTATACAACATATATTTTTTCCCTTATTAAAATAAAAAAAAAATCATTATATAGTACTATAAACCTGTCCAGCAGAACTGGTGAAACTTTATATCAGTTGCTTCATGATAAAGGGACAGATTTAGACTACAGTCTGAAACCTGACTTCCATAAGCTGCTTATGAAAGTTGGGTGTCATTTTTTTTTTGGCAGCACATGCAAGCGCCATATGTTATGATACAGGGCTGGATCCAGACTTAAGTAAGTGCTTGAAATAAGTTACTCCTGGGCTAAACCATGTTGATTTCAGGGGGAGTCAAGTTAATTGTAGTCTTTGCATGCAGGGATATATCTTTGAATTGCTAACTGCACACAGATACTGACCAGCTTTACTATCACAATATTATTTAGACATGGGATAGGAAACATCACCTCTCATCTCTAATACTGTTTGCAATAGATGAAATATGACTCCCCTGCAATCAACATGGTTTAGCCCAGGAGTAGCTAATTTCAAGACTTAAGTCTGGATCCAGCCCACAGATATCCAGGCACACGGAACTTAGTTCTGTCTGTCTGTCGATCCAGCTGGTCCATTATAGCAGCCAGTCAGGTATTAAGGTTTTATGTTCCTCATCTCCTATGATAAGCCCTTCTTACATCTTCTTGATAAGAAGCCTAATCTCCATACATACACGTAACACATTTATTTAAAACAAAGTATATAGAATATTTATACAATGCATTAAAACCAAGGTGTGTTCTAATAAATATTTTACTGTAATGGACAATAGTACACAAAATGTAATTTACATTAATATGACAGAACAGTAACATTTTATTTAAATCTTTTATATATTTTGAAGAAAACCATAAAACTGAAAATGTGTAAGGTGAAATAATACAATGGTGTTGAAAGATTTGGGTAGTCTCTCAGCAACAAAACAGGTGTAACTTTCTTATCTTTGAACACTAACTCCTGTCCAGCCCCCGAACCCACCCCGTTTTTAGGTGCCTAATAACACTTAAGTGCCATAAGCTACCTTATCTTACCGTGTGTATTTTCCTTGTCAAAAAAGGACACAGAGAATGCCTCCTCTCACCCACTTCTACCATACTCTTCGAGACAGCACTGGCACACCTCCTCCTTCCTAACCTACTACATGCAGTCTTTAAAGACCGCACATAATCTACGTATTTAAGTGGTACGTAGATTGCATCAATGACCTACTACGCATGTGTAGGTCATTTTCTTTCTTTTACGCTCTTAAGTGTAAATCTGGCCCGATGTGAGCAGAGATGGGGGGCTTTGGTTGACTGCTCTAAGCCAAGCATAAGGCATAAAACAGATACATGGTGAAAACATCCCTATCATGACAGAAAGAGACCAAAAATGTGTGTGTATGTGGTTTGTCTACTTTCTTATTTGGCATGTAAGTAATCTTTAGAAATAAGCATTTGATGGTCAGACAAACAAAAAGTACATACAACTACAGCAGTCAAGCTAAATGAAGTAGTTATTTTGTGTGCACAAGTGCGTTACATGACACACTTTAAAATAGGATCCTTAGCGAAATTTTTTTCCCCCAATATAAATATTTATACATATCTTGAATTATAAAAAAAAAAAATGTTTAGAGATAAATACACTACATTTAAACACACACATGTATGGAAGATATTTGTGACATTGGCAAATAGGAAGGAAATGGATGTCTACTTTTAGATTTGTTTTGAACACACACATGCACAATCTCCCTTGATCACTGTTGGGGGAGAGGGCGCCATCTTGTGATCCACTCCAGGGACAAATTTACATTTGTGGTCTTTATAAATACCACGATAGAGCATGGGAAAATTAATTATTAGAAACATTAGTCGTGAGCGTTTTCACAACTATACTGAACGTGTTCATAAAATTCATCAGAACGGCATAGTGGTTGACGCTGGATACAAGTTGAGCAATTAAGCTATACGTTACTGGAGTTACAAGACTCATTCTGCTTATTTTAAAAGTATTTTGTTAACAAGAAATCACTATTCTAATAAATTTCACTGAATGATGATTTTAATGAGGTATTTAAAAACAAAAATGTAATTGAGTATATTACAAAAAAAAAAAACTCCACTTGGTTTGGTGGCCGTTTTCTCAATAAGAGCGTTTTACCACAAACAGATGAAGGATGATGGAGTCAGTGCTACTGGGTTTTTCTCCAGAAAATATAGAACACTGTTTAAGAGTTAGAAACAATGGGGCAGATCCTGAACTACGCATTTCTGCGAATAGAACCCAACAGTTTATATTAATCATAGTATATATAACAAAATAAATTAGCAAGTGAGCAGCAGGGCTACCATGAGCCATAAACCCTACATATTTCATTCCAATAGCGTGCCACTTTCAGCACTAATCCTCTGTTTCGTTAAGTATACTCACTTCAGATCATAGAAGTGGAGGCCATTGTTGGTGTTTTGACAGCCACATACCAATAATTACTCCAACTAATGGAGACTGCAGTAAGATCAACTTACTTTAATACAGGTCCTAACCAGACGTAGCTTGGTGTATGACACGGCTGGGAAGGACATAAGCAAAACCTAAGCAATCATATTCCTTTTACTACGCAAATGTGCAATAAAATTTAACTGCAGCAACCGCAGTGCTGTCAATAATAGATTTAGGTTGTAACCATTTGTATGCAGAATACACTACTGACTGCTAGAGCTTATTTCTCAAATATTTAATGCATTTAATATGTAAAAAAAGTGAAAAAAAAAATTCAGTGAGTATATTCTATGTATGCAATTCATATTGGTTTATACAGCAATGTGGTCACATATTTCTTCTTGTAACGATGAGTGGCACTTAAAACCATCACTCCATCCTAAAAGAAGAAAAATACAATGTTATAACGTTTTAAACAACATACATAAATTCAGTCACATAATACTATGTATTTACCTTGATGGAAAGGGCGTAAAGATGATTTAACATAACATGATTTGGTTCTGGAAGCAAAGCTGGATCACACTGCAAAACAAAAATGGTATTCTACATTAAGCAATATTGTGACTTCTGTAAAATGAAAATTTAATCATTTCCTGTTTTTTTTTTTATCCGAGTTGAGATGCTGTGTTTCATATTCATTTTAGCAAATATAAAACACTATCCCACCATATAAAACCAGAGACAATAAATGGTGTGTAAGGAAACATTATCCTATAGAAGAGGGTATCCGTGCAGTCTGCAACACAGTTACTGCACCAATGAGATTAACCAGGCTCTGCTTCCATGATTTATTTATTTTTTTATTCACACCACAAGCAAACATCTGCTTTTTGGTACAAAGAATTTAAATTAAAACAAAAGTTTCCAATAGAGAGCACAGGATAACAAAAGAAAAGTGGTCTATTAAACATTCTGGCCATTATGAATGCATACCAAATGCCTCAGTAGTATAATCTGATGGAGGCCTCCAAACATACAATGCACAGTAACCATATAAAAAGAGAAGCTGTATGGGATACATAATAGTATTTTATCTCTGGATGAATTTGCATAAAATTAATACTAAATATAAATTATATTAGTGAGCATTATACAACAGTCTACTATTTCTATAATAATAATCATAATTTATGTAGACTGTCTTCTTGATCTATACATTTACTATTTGTAAAAACACTTCAAGCATTTCCAAATATTCTCTTAGAATCTAGCTGTGGTAAAGTTTGAAACAACATCATTACATTAAGTACAAAAGACACTTGAAAACGAAGTAGGATGCATAGGCCAGGATGCCGATAGCTAATTTTGCTGGCCTAATGTTACAGCATCTAGTGCTATCTATTCCTATATGAAAATTAAAGTGTTGATTAAGTGTAAAGCCACTTGCATATATACTTACTGAAATACCAGTGTCTTTATTAAGGATTACTTGAAGTAGATGTGGTGGGAGAATAGGAGGAGATTTGAAACGTTCTTCTAGCTTACAGTTATATGGATCTTGCTGGTAAGGACCAGGCGGTGAGCTGGACAGATCTGCTCAAAGAGAAAATTTAAAAGTTGTTAAGTTATCTCTGCCATATGTAATTAATAAAGAAATATAGTTATGAATAGTAATCGTACATGAGGATATTAAAAAAATAAACAACATTACATACACATGCCTACTTTTCACATGAACAGCACTTAGGGTCAGAACCTATTATACACAAAGGGGGGTATTTTAACAATTGCTGGATTGGAAACTGTGGCACATGCACAGGCACCACAGTATTAGGCCAGATGCTTCAGCCCTTATGTAAAATCCATATTTCACATGGAACATGGACACAGTTGTGTCTATAACAGATATTTGTAAGCCTTTGGGTTTTTCCACAAGAGTGGTTTCTTAATTTGCTCTGTATAGTTTAAATGCAGAGATACATGTATGTTATGGAAAAACATACCTGACCCATCGGATCCTTTCTGAGAATCAACCATTAAGGCATCGAATACTTCAAAGTCAGTTTTCTTCACATTAATGACATTGTTTATAGTGCCAAGTTGGCTAGTTACTACTGGCTAGAAAAACAATAAAATAGAATTACATGATGTACTCACCATGAAACATTTTATACAGTTTCCAATTGTACACAAAATACATGGCCCATTTCTAAGTTATGATGATACATTTCCTCTTAATTTAAACCGTATGGTAACGGTACATATAGAAGTAAGAACTACTCAGTCTGTATGAAATACATCAGGTGGTAAACATGCTTCAGTTTTTTTTTTATTTTAACTTTAATGTCTTGTTTATCTTTCCAATTCAGATTCAAGCATGGAATAATTTAACAGGTTTTATATAGCGCCAAATCACATTCCATAGCGCTTTGCAATGATTAAGCAACCATTCACATCAGTCCCTAAACTCCCACTGGAGTTTCCTAACACACACAGGTTAATTTTATGCTGCCGCCAGGTAACATAGTAGCATGTTTTTGGACATTGTGGGGAAAGCCACAGACAGAACGTACTGACTCCACGCAGACAAGGCTTTGTCCAGGGATCAGACATGACCGCAGTGCTGTCTGGCAGAAGCCCTTAGAGCCACCGTGCTACCCCAATAATAGAAATAAAACCAAACAATTACCTCGGCAGGGTCATGAGTCCACTGGCCATCTACAAAAAATTTGTACTGATGTTCACCTTCAGGAAGATCTAATATTGCAACAAAGTTGTTGTGACTGTAACAAAATAGATGTGTTTTAAGACACTAAGCACAGACATCATTTTAGAATCATGCATATTTTCACATATTACTAATGCATTAAGTGCACCAGCTAGAAATAATACCTACTCACTATACTTTTTACTTTTTCTTTTTAGAAATGGCAAGAAATATATATATTTATAAATACATGGTGTCCCAATAAAATGTATACACTTACAGCCCATTAAATACCCACCACACTCACCGGACTTGACCCTGATGGGCTTCTTTACATACATAGGACCTTTATTAAATTCAATGCAAAGCCTGCGTTATTTTGGTTGCGAAGGTAAATGTGCAAATTTTTATATACACCCCATAGAGGTGCGTATTAAAATATGCGTATTTTGGCTACCGGAAAAGCCGGTTTTGAGTGAACTTGTGGAATTAAATTGGGCCCAAATCCAGCAACAATAATTACTGGACAATAACGGACAAACTTCTATGTTTCTCTTTGTCAAAAATATATATTTATTTAATTTAGTATTCATTTAATAGTCGTTAAAAATTCCCCTAAAAGTACATCTTAATACATAGTTCACTTTAGCCATTTCCCAGAGTAGAGAATTACCAAGCACGTATAACCATATAAATGGTATCATTAAAAAAGAACAAGACAACTAATTTATACAGATTTTACATTATTATTTTAATAACCAGAAAACACTGGAAATCAGAAGAAATTCAAATCGGCAAAAACTACTTGTCTAGGTCAGTGCAGACTGACAAAGTAATACTAATGGTATTACAAATGGCTTTGCCAGAGTAAAAATGCACTGACCTAGACAAGTAGTTTTTGCTGATTTGAATTTCTTCGGATTCCCAGTGTTTTCTGGGCAGACTAGATGGGCCATGTGGCTCTTATCTGCTGTCACTTTCTATGTTTCTATAGCTTTCAAATATATCAAGGGTTGTGACCGGCTAGAGGGTGGCATTTTTCGAAGGAAGAGGTGTAATAGAACACGAGGGCTTGAATATAAACTGGAGGATGGTAGATTCAGAGGAAATTTGCAGAAAAGTGACTTCACTGAAAGGGTGATAGATAAGTGGAATAGCCTCCCATCTGAGGTGGTTGAGGCTAACACAGTAGAACAGTTTAAACATGCTTGGGATAAATATAAGGATATCCTAAATCTCAAACTAAATTAAGGGTAAATAGGGACTATGGTCAGTATAATTTTAAATAAACAACTGCGCAGACTGGATGGGCCATGTGGCTCTTATCTGCCATCACTTTCTAAAAATACTTCTGATAGAATTTGTAAGGAGTAATTATAGCCAGAGGAGTACATTATCAATAATAAAATTAAATGGCAAAGTGATCTATGCTGTTCTAAACTCACCATTTATAAGTAATAACTATTGTCGGTTCCCCACCCCCAAGACTTCAACATCATATAATACTTTACCATTTTATTTAATTACCAAATTATATGCTACTTTCTTGATAGAGAAACATCACATTCAACTGAAAATTATTTAAAGCGGTCTAGAGATAGAACACTATAAAAAGTACATGAGGGGTATATTAGGGAATGGCATACTCACACGTTTAACATTTAGTTTTAATGGCAAAACTTTTTCAGGGACAGTCCCTTACAAAAATGTTATAATTAAAAATGAAAACATTGTAAGGCCCGCTCCGAGTTTTGCTCTTTTTGTATTAACTATGTGTAACAAGTGTGTGTACATAGCAAAGTCTCCTACCTATTTCCAACCCCTCTACCACCCCCCTCCTTAATTAGCAAGTTAAAGATGCTTAAAGTGATTTAAAAAAAACAAACCCTCAAATCTTACCTTAAGATCCTGGATGTCAAAGTAGCAGAAGAATGTCTTTCAGCTGGGGAGAGGTCACATGACACACTATGAAAGGAAGTTTCTCTCAAGTGTGATTGAGTCATCATTAGCTGCAGAGCTGAAGAGTTCTATGCAGAGAGTGATGACTCATAGGCTTCTCTGACAACACGTCTATGTCTGCAGCCGTGAATTGGCGGAAAAAAATGCAACAGGTCTCACACATATACATACGCAAGAGACAAATATTAAAGAGTGCCTGTGATTTCTGAGGCATTACAGACACCCAGATATGTCCAAGTATCCTTTCATACACAACAAATCATTATATGTTTTTTTACACACAACTGTTCCTGACCAGAGTAGTCACCAAATTGAACTCCTATGTTTCTAAAGATTATCTTGATTTTAAGCTTGACTTATAGATTTTAGAAATGAATATACAAACACTATGTTTTACAATGTACCTTCTGATAAGAGGAATTTTCCCCCAGCTATTAAACGACCCAGATAAGTAGATTTCTTTCCCTCCTCCAGTCCAGCGAAATACTGTTGGTCGAGCTTGTGTTGGTGCTTTATCATTTACTTCTAAATCATGCTGCCATGCTAGGAATTCATCTTTCTCCATGGGAGCCTGCAACAAGGATATGGGCTGTAATTTGCAAAGAAAAAGCATAACAAAATTACTGAGAGTATTCTAAATGTTTAAATAGAATAATCAATACATCATTGATAAAGGATAACTCCACAATAAACATTTCTACAACAATATAATAACCCTTGCTATTACTGTTAATAGGTTTCTGCAATCATAATGCGGTAGTAATGAAGGTCTTTCCTTCAAGAGGCAAGAGCATCCATGAACAGCAGTAATCATCAGGAGCCATTCACAAGCTCTCACTTGTGCACACCTCCCATCCCCCCCTCTCCATTGACTTTCTGTCAAACTTGTGTGTCATTTCTTCTATTACAGACCTATGTTCTTTTCCAAGATTAAAAGTAATGTAATTTATAGCAAAGATAAGCATTACAGGCCACAAGTTCATTGGATTCCTGATGAATCATGTACAATGAGTGCCAAATGCTACATTATTGTCTATTTGATTGCAAGGGCATTAAGGCAAAAATGCTTAGCTGTTCATGATTACATTTTATCCATCGCTATGGATATTCACATATGTTCTGTTCCATGTTCATTTTGCCCATCACACCAAATGTATTGGGGCTGATTCAGAGTTTTGGAGTAAGAGCAAAAGTGTACAGCTCGGTTAAACCATTTTGCAAAGTGAGAAAGGCTCATTTATCTTAAATCTTCTGCAAGCAGGAAAATACTTTACTCACAGAACTCACATACTGCATAGCTTTATATTTAATCTATAAAACATAACAGAGCTATGAAACTTCATATCTCAATTCTAATTCTGCTTTCATATTTTAAATTTGCCTTCCCTTGCAGTCCATCATAGTATTCCTCAGGTTTACACTTGTACCTAAAAAAAAGTTGTAAGTACAGCTCTGAATCAGTCCCATGGTGTTTTCCAAAAATCCTATTCAACAGCTGATTCTAGTCAATAGTTGGGAAGCATAAGTTTATAAGCCTAGTAACTAGAATTCAAATATACTTAATAGTTAAGTTGTATGTTTTTAAACAAAAAGCAAATATGCTTTTTGTTACTTGTTCTGACCACTAATAATAGCACTGAACCTTTATCCAAGGGTGTTAATAGAGATCTGTATAGATTTATACTAGTTTACAATTAGCTACCGTCTTTGAGACTTATTTCCACCTCCCTTTCCCTGTAAATTTTGTGTTCATGTTATTGAAATACCCTCTACTTTTACATGACATACATCACTATTTTAAGCTGTAAGACCCTACTTCTGTTACAAGCTATAGCTTCCTAAATTCCAGAGCTGACATCTTGAATCTTTTGGGCGCAAGAATCCTGCTTTATCAACATGAACATTGCACTTCTACTGTAATTTAATATAAAGGTGCACTGCAAGTGAAATTAATTAAATTTAATAGGTTTCTTCTGCACCTAGTAAAACAATCATTTATATGGAGACATTTACTTTTCATAGAAACCATCAAAAGTCCCTGGAAAGTGGCAAGGAAAGGAGTATTCTATTCATTTTAATGGGACCGTAGCAAAAGAACCTAGTAGATTATTAGACTTCACATAATGGTAGGGCATACTAATTAAATATTGATAATTGTAGAGCAGTTTTAAACCAGTTTAAGCAATCAACCACACAATATTTGTGTCATGAATTTGCCACTATATAAAACAGCACAGATAAAACATACGTTATACGTTAAATGAAATGTTTAAGATGCCCATCAATATATGTTTAGTGTCACTATTGACATTGTTAGTTTATTGGCTTCATACTACCAAACTCACAAGTTTGCAAATGTCACTCTTAAACATAGGCACACCCAAATAAATAGTAACTGCACGCAGGGACAGACGTGATGATGCCGATTGGTTCAACAGAGTCTCAGACCTGGTGTAAATCAGAAGAAGCAGAAATACATGTGTTTTTAATGAACAAGTGACTCGGATTTATCTGAAATAGTAACGCTGATCAATGTTCCTCTTGCGCTACAATATGCACATTATGCATGCTGTGCTCAATAAAGGAAATGAAGGGTTACCCTCTTGCATTTTTAGAGTAGATAGGTATACATGCATCATCTCTTGGCAAAGCAAAGGACCTTTAGCGCTTAGCGTGAAACATTCTGTCCGTGGTTATCACTGTTACTAGGGCATAGCTGTCATCACTACACCGATCGTAGTACAGCCATGTAAGCAATGCGTGCTCAGCATACTACACTAGTGTGAAACGACCTCAGACTGTCCCGAGAAACAGATCGCGTTAAACTCGGCTGAACACACCGCCTCACCTTACTCTCCTCGGCCGGATACATGTCTGCATCCTCCGGACTGTCCATAAGTATCTTGGCCCTGTCATCTCCCTTGGTGGCGCCCCCGCTACTGTCCCTTCGCCCTTTCTGGGGACCGGGCCGCTCACTGCTTGTATTCCCCATGTTCAGAGCAGGACAAACCGCTGAGTGCAGACTGAGCCTGAAGGACTTTGTTTATGTGTCAGCTCCACTTCCGGTTCCTGTTTCCGTCAACCCTGGCGCTGTGGCACGCATTGCGTTTCACGCCTCCATGCTGTGCCACAACGCAATTACAAGCGTGTCCTGAATTCAGCATGAGCAATTCTGCACCTAGAAAAAAACTTTACATTCATTTCATTTTATTTGCAAAGAACATGCTTAACTTTTGTTTGTAGTTCACAGATACTAATGAACTTTATAATAAAACTATGATTTATAAATTTGCCTCTCATTTTTCCGTCACATTTCATGCACTCAAATGTTTTACGTACGCCAAATATTTGAGAGAAGTAGCAAAAATCATTCTAGTTTTCTATCATTTATTATCTAAAAACTCAAAAACATAACTCACAAATAAAAAATCCTCTGATCATATTGAGAACATTTGGACCCTTATTAGAGGGCAAGTAGCGTCTATAATAATAAGAAATAATAATCAATACAGTTTAAAAAAAAAATGAAAAATACTATGTAAACTATAATTTATTATCTAAAAACTTAAAAACATACCTTACAAAAAAAAAAAATCCTCTGATAATATTGAGAACATTTGGACCCTTAATAGAGGGCAAATAGCAGCTATAATAATAAAAAATAATAATCAATACAGTTAAAAAGATGAAAAATACTATGTAAACTTTTTTTTTTAATTATTATATATTAATAACTCCAGAAAATAGACAAACATAAAATATACATTTAAATATACTGTTTAAAAATCTAATACATTTTTTTGTGAGATTTTAAAACAACATTAAATACAATTTCCTCCCTATCAACAATCCTGAAGGCTATAATCTATCATTGTTTTTTATTGAGACTATGGGGTTGATTCAGAGTCCCACTTACACCTTTTTTTTAGGTGCAAGTGTAGACCTGAACAATACCATGTTGAACTGCAAGGGGAGGCAAATTTATATTGTGAAAGCAAAATTATATTTAAGAGGTGAAGTTCCTTAGCTGAGATCTATTTTATAAATTTAAACATAAAGCTATGCAGTATTTGAGTTCTGTGTGCAAAAGTAATGTATTTTCCCTGCATGCAGAAGATTTAAGATTAATTAGCACCCTTTACTTTGCAAAATGGTATAGCTGAGCTGTAAACTTGCACCTAAAAAAAGGTGTAAGTGCAACTCTGAATCAGCCCTTACTTGTATAAATTACACACAAAATGGAAGTTGCTCAGTCAAGTTCTAGGTAATCTACAAGAAATAGAAACGAAATAAAAGAAATGCCCCAGCAACACTGCCATTAAACAATAACAGACTACACTGTTCTATCTGTAAAATAAAATGCAGAAATGTCTTTTGCGCAAATATATGATACGCCACCAGCCACCGTCAAGGCCTATCGGCATAAGGTGGTCCTAACTCTAACAATAAGAGTCCCAATGTTGGATCATATATATGGTTCAAAATATTACCTTTTTGCATTTACCTATAAATTGATTGAGCAATTTCCATTTTGTGTGTATACTGTTTGTGAGCTTGTCTGGGAGCAGCAGCTGAGAGGAAAACAAATGTTTATTTTATTTAATAACCAATTGCCAAAATTGCACAACTAGTCAAAAAATGCAAAGCAAACCTAATCATGTAACTATGAAAATTGATTGAGGTCTATTCTTCCCAAAACAGGTTGCAAAGCTATTTATATAATAATTAAACAATATTAACAATTCGATAAGCTCAACATGTACATATCTTATGTAGCAAGGAGAAGGAAATCCATTGTCTCACTGTATCTCTCAGGCAGTACCGCCGTTAGGACCTTTGAACCAGGGTCCCCAGCTTGCCTGGCTTACCCCTGCCAGCTGCAGATACAAAGCTGCAGTCTGCCTTCTAAAGGACATTAGTGTGTCACAGTACTGTGTATGATGCTGCCAGGGCGTAGTAGCATACTTTTGGATAGCCGCTTCAACTGCCCCTGCCGCTACTATTCCATGGAAGCATCATACAAAGCTCAGTGGCATGCTTTTGATATACTGTACAAGGTGAGCTCTGTATCTTAAGTTGAAGCTGATTGGTAGTAGTAGTAGTAGTAGTAGCATCGGGTGTAAGGCAGTCAATGGTGACTCACTTATCCAAAATGGCCTTGTAGTTGCAATAGAAAGTTCAGAGCACAGGGCCAGATTAAGGTGTTTGTGGATATCTCTGGGTAACTAAACTGTTGGTGTCTCTGTCACGAGGGGGGCCCACCGATACTCACTTTGGGCTGGATCCAGACTTAAGTAAGTGCTTGAAATTAGTAACTCCTGGGCCAAACCATGATGATTTCAGTGGAGTTATATTTCAATATCTGTGAGCAGTAAGTAATTCAAAGCTCTATCACTGCATGCAAAGAATACAATTAACTTGACTCTCCCTGCAATCAACATGGTTTAGCCCAGGAGTAACTAATTTCAAGCACTTACTTAAGTCTCTATCCAGCCCTTTATCTTTTCAGCAGCTTCAACAGGCTGCACAACAGCTCACTGTGGATCATAACTGTAGTTTCATGGCCCTCCACCTATATGTGATGTCATGGCACCAAAAGTGCCACCATATTTAAAAGCCTCCATGAATGTTTAGGAGCTGTGGTAAATGCTCTTGTCTAGGCAACTAACAATATACATTTATTTGAGAAAAAAATCAAGTAAGGTTAATTTCTGTAAATGGAATATGTATTGACCTACACAAAGTACTACACAAGGTTCTTTTTTTACTAAACTGCATTGTTATAGATTGGGTAATAATGTCAGGTGACATGATACATACAGGACATTGCCATCATGACACTGTCTATAACTGAACTTCTCTGTCTATATTAAATAGATTCAATATCAAAAATTGTTTAAGAGTGAGTCTTGTTTAAGTTGACAGTTGACTTGTCAATGTCACACACTATAGCAGTTTAAAAATCTCATTAGTTTGAAGCCTTGAAAAGATATTAGAATTGTCTTCCTTCTAAATTCACGTAGCGGAAGGGTGCTGATCAGCTAAGCTGATTTATACCTACTTAGCAATATCTTCCTTTAGTAAAGATTAATTAGCCTGTTACATCCGATTAGAGTAAGAGATTACAATAAATTTCATGCACAGTGAAGTAATTTTGACATACACATACAAAATACTAATTTGCAAAAACATGAGGCGATTTAAAAAATGAGCTTTTATATGTGACAACTGCCATTAAAATTTACTTTAAAAATGATGGAACTGTTTTATTATAAATCATTGTTGAATCATAAGGTTATCTGACAAACATCATTCATTTAAGTACACTATAAACGGTATTTCTTCTATAGGTTCTCTATACCTATTTATTTGATCTGTCCAAAATGATGTGAAGATTATTTTTGTACAATAGTAATTAATGCCCTTGTTGTTATTGTAATTGTAATTGTTTCACATACCACAGCAATGGGAAATTTCACTTTTACAAAGAGTCAATCATTCATCAAGAGCACTATAATGTCTTTGGGAACCTAAATGAAATAAATTGAACAACATATATGTAAAGAAGATGGGGCTGATCCAGAGCTTAGGGGTGACAGCAAAACAGGTGCAAGTGCATACCTCAGCTGAACCATATAGCAAAGTAAGGGGAGCTAATAAAATAATGCTAAAATACTGCAAAGCTTTATGTTTAATCTATAAATTAGACTTGATCTAAGAAATTCAGCTCTCATTTCTAATTCTGCTAATTCTGTCCATTTTTCGAAAGGACCGTTCTATTCCAGCCATTTGCGAACTGGCTTGGAAATTGATTGCTTTTGTCTCGTGGTGGCAAAGCAATCAATTCATAAAAGGCAGAAGATGCTGCTGTGAATGGTGAGTATGAATTTACCCCCAACCCTTAACCTGACCCGACATAAATCAACAGATTTCATTAATGAATACAGTTTTCAAGTATGAAACATTCAAAAAATGACAGCATATAAGAAATACAGAGCACCGCTATCTCAAGGGAACAATCTCCCCTACATATATGATAGTGGTCTTACGACCTGCTCTTCACCTATTCCTAGGCAGTATACTTACCCTCCCTACGCTTAATAACTCGGGTCTGTATTCCAAGATTTCACAATCAGAGGTCAGTGGTCACACATATTCTCAGGGCTCCGGTGCACTCAGTGAACCATGCAACAGTAACAAAAAAACACAGGCTGCACTTCTAAATGTGTGCAAGTGCATATATAAATGGAGATGTGCAGCTAAGGACCAAAATGAACACTGTGCAACTACAAAGAATAAAAGAGAGGTCCGGCGCTCCAAACAAACATTATATAACACTGTGTCAGCACAGACGTGAAAAAAGAAGATCTCTTTTTTATGTCTGTGCTGATACACAGCGTTATATAATGTTTGTTTGGAGCGCCTGACCTCTCTTTTGTTCCACTCAGTGAACCATTCCTTACAAGCCATGCCTTTCATTTATAAGGTATGGTTCTCTGAGTCCGGAGGCCTGCGAATGGCCGCACCTAACTCACTGTTATCTGTGAATATGGCCCTAAATCTGTTATACAAGACTTTTCATTTTGATTGATTTGACTGAGAATTTAGATTCTTCACATATTTTTTCAGTTTTGCTGGGATTCTTCCTGTTGGGCAGTGTAGATGGCAGCCCCAGTCCCCATTTTCTCTTCCTTTTGGACATCCTTCTCCAGTTCAATAAACAGTTCTTTCCAGATTTTTGTTTACTTTGGTCAACTATATCCTGAGAAGAGATGATGATAGTCTCTGTCCTGTATAAAGCGGTTTCATATTGGTTACGTATAGGACTACATGAGGAGCCATTTGACATTTTATTTAGTATTTAGCTGTTTTTTTCCCCAGACATCTGTAAATCCATTGTTTTAGTATACACCTCCATGTCCTGAATGGAGGTAAGTTGAACAGAAATACAATTTCTTATTGGAAGTAGTCTAGAAGTAGTAACACCATTGTTTATTGGGGATGGGAAAGATATGATTTAACAATTCCACGCCTAAGTGGGGTAAGGCTGCTAAGGTAACATCATATTGCCAATTAATATTGAAAATTGTGTATATTGCTAATAAGGATATAAATCGGCTTGGTGTTATTACATCTGCGAGGTATACTTGCTAAAATCAATCAAGCTTGATACAGATGTATTTTTTTGATGATTTCATCTTTTGCACTTACTGAGATTTAGAAGCTCTCAGTAGGAATTGTGGACCAATACCTTATATTATCAATCCTGCTAAAGGTCCTCCTACTTATCTGTGGTCTTTTGAAAACAACAGCTGTTTTTTTATTTTTGCACAAAGCCGGAAGTAATATACCGATTACAAGTGGAGTATATATTTTATACTTGAGGTTTCAAGTTTAATTGTGATACATGATTTTATGTATATGTTGTGTTGTATAGCAGGTTTCAAAAACTATTATTGTTTTTAATGCAAATAGTCAATAAATATCTTTATACCTACGCCAGCGCTCTGTTTTGATTATGCTATATTTTAGTTTTTTAAGGGATTAGGTCATCCCTTTAGAACAGCTGTGTAAGGAGTATATAATTTTTGGTGGGTACATTAATCACACAGTCTTTAGCTCTAAAATAGCTGTTGCTTTGTTGATCGCAGGGGAGTCATATTTCATCTGTTGCAAACAGTATTAGAGTTGAAAGGTGATGTTTCCTATCCCAAGTCTACATAACAGTAAGCAATTCAATTATATATCCCTGCATGCAAAGAATACAGTTTACTTGACTTCCCCTGAAATCTACATGGTTTTGCCCAGGAGTAACTTTCCTCTCTTAATTTCAAGCTCATTTTTAAGTCTGGATCCCAACCCAGTGTAATTTACCATACAAAATGCTGAGATTTCTCCATATTCAGCTGCTATAACATTACTTGTCCTGCTCATTTATATGTATTCACCAATCACACAGAGCAACACAGTCACTGGCAGTCCACCTATATGGGGGTCTATTTACTTACCTGCCTCGTTCCCTGTGAACGAAGCTGCATCAGGCTCGCTTATCCTCACAGCGAGCCTGGCAGCTTCGTTAACATTATTTACAAATACTCACCCCTCCTGCGAGGTCCCGCGATGATCCGCCGGGTCCTCGCGGTACTTCTCATTCAGTACATTCTCCCGACATGAGAAACACTGCGCATGCTGAGACCGGACAGCTGCAGCCCGACGGGTCGCCCGGACAGGTGAGTTTAAAAATATTGACTTTTATTTATTTATTTATTTTTTAATTGCTGTATTTTTTTACTTATTAAAAAAAAATTATTATTATTATTATTTTTTTTTACTTGGCAATATTCTTATGTATTCCATCGGTCACCCCATACATACCCCCCTTTTCATCCCCCTAATAACAGTTATTAGGGGGAGGAAAAGAGGGGTATATGGGGACATCGCCGGAATACTTACCACTAATGCCAGCCTTCAAGACAGTACCACTCATAAAGGATATTGTGATCTCTGCTTATGAGTCAGTGTAGAATGTCATCTCAGTATAGATCCAATTCTGTTACTACAATAAATTACAGTTAAGAACTGAGTGAAGTTTATGTTCTCTATTACATTACCTATACTTTTTATAGAAATATATAATTTTAAAAATAGTTGATTTTCTATTGATATAATTATGTCCATAATGATCATTTAGGACTCTATTTACTTAAGGTTTTGCTTTTTAAATCTGGCAGCTTCGTTCATATAATTTACTAAAACTTAGCTACCCTGCGAGGTCCCGCAATGATCTTTGTGCTCATTGCAGGACACGTATTGAATGAAGTCCTGCGCATGCACAGAGACTCCAAGATTTCAAGTCCCGGTATGAAAAACACAAAAAACACTGCGCATATGCAGTATCTTCATATTGGGACGTGTTTCCCGGACAGGTAAGTTTTGCTTTTTTTCTTATTTTTTTATTAGTATTTATGGTTTAAAAGTATTTATTTATTTTTTAAGGTTAAATTTAATTGAAAATAAAACACACTTTTAAAAAAAAAAATTAATTTTTTTTTTTACATTTGCACCTATAGGTTTATTACAGTGGTCTCCCCATACATGCCCCCCTTTTCCTCCCATTAATAACAGCTATTCGGGGGAGGAAAAATAGGGTATATGGGTAGATGACTGGACTACTTACCCCTAACGCCAGCCTGGGTGTAAAACTCTGAGGCTTTTTTAAATTTTACGAACCGCCGGCCCGCTCTGAAAAATATGGGCCAGCGGTGTGATGCGCTATTTACATGCATCGCCATAGAAAGTTAAGTTTTTAATGGCGATGCATGCTTTGTAAATATTAAATACTTAAATTTGATGTGATAGTGCCAGTTGTCACTTCAAAACTATCACTATCACATTAAAATTAAGTTTGTAAATAAACTTCCTTATCATTTGTCGCAAATTGTGTTCTTAGGAGGCCCTTCTATCCTCCATCATACTATATCAGTGGACTGCCAGTATTGCTCTGTGTGATTGGTGAATACATTTAAATGGGCAGGACCAGTAATGTTATAGCAGCTGAATATTCAGTATTCTGTATGGTAATTACTTTGTCATTAACTTAAGTATTATGTATGATAACACAACAGCGGCGGATGCAACCCATTATTAATATTAGGTAAAACTACTCTAAGTTTAATTAAAGGTAAAAACTACTGTGGATCATTTTATAATACTGGTTAAAAATACTGTGGATCATTTTATAATACTGTACTGGTTAAAAAAATACTGTGGATCATTTTATAATGCTGGTTAAAACTACTGTGTGTTATTTTTATTAATGAGGGAATCAGTTTCACCCAGTATTAATAAACCATAGTAGTTTCACCTTTATTATTATATGCTAACACTATTTTTATCCAGTGTTAATAATTTAAGACCCATGCCAAGTCTCTGTTACTATGGCAATGTCAGGCGAGTAAGTTGTGATGAGCTTTGTGATGTCACAATGAAAGGAGCCTTTTTCAGTCTTGGGTCCCAGCACAACATCACTACATATCCAATAGCTATCTGGAATGGTGCAGTCCTTGTACTTCAAGAACAATGCTCTGTCTAAGCTTCCCCCACTTAGAAGTGGAATTGCTAATCATATCTATCTCCATTAAACAATGGTGTTACCACTCCTAGACTACTTCCAATAAGAAATGCTATTTCTGTTCAGCTTCCGTCCATTCAGGACATGGAGGTGTATACTAAAACAATGGATTTACACATAGAAAAATGTCTAGAAAAAAAACTGCTAAATACTTTACAAAATGGCAACGGCTCCTCGTGAAGGACCAGATCCAGGCTCCCGCGGCTTTTCCGATTTTCTGTCTGTAAATACATTGTGTTAGTATACACCTCCTTGTAAGTTGAACAAAAATACAATTTTCTTACTTAGTGGTGGTAGACTAGAAGTAGAAACCTCATTGTTTAATGCAGTGTTCCCCAACCTCAGTCCTCAGGGACCACTAACAGTCCATATTTTCTAGGTTTGATATAATGAGTAGCACCTGTGGAGCTTTTAAAATGTGACAGTTAGTAATGAACACACCTGTGCTCCAGCAGTGACACCTGGAAATCATGCACTGTTAGTGGTCCCTGAGGACTGAGGTAGGGGAACACTGGTTTAATGGATGAAGATTCAATTTAGGGATCCCACTCCTAAGTGGGGGAAGCTTAAACCAGGTATTACTATTGGACTACAAGGGCTGTGGCATGTCAAATACCTTTTGGATATCTAGTGTTTTTGTGCTGGGAGATGGAATTTTAAAAAAACCTATTTCATTGTGACATCAACAAAGCTCATCAGGGGCCAGTTTTACTAAGCTGCGGGTTTGTTTCCTGTAGCAATCAATCAGATTCTAGCTCTCACTTTTTCTTTACATACTAGAGAATTTTAGCGTAAATCTGATTGGTTGCTATAGGCAACATCTCCACTTTTCCAAACCCGCAGCTTAGTAAATCTGGCCCCAGAACTTACTCTGCTAATGTTGCTATGGTAACAGAGACTCTGTAGGGGTCTTAAGCAGCTCACAAATCTGACTTTAAAACAGTGCGTCTGAGAACTTAAATATAAAGAAAGCATAACTCCTACTGTAATGGGGTGAATGGTTGGCACCCCAGGAGTAATGTATGGAAGGATTAGACAAGCCCGGGGTATAGTAGAGAGGCAAAGATCACCCCCCCCTCCCCCATAACATTGGAATGAAACAAGGAACACAGGGCTAAAGCTGCATAGACTTGTCCGTACAGTCACACATACACACACACACACTAACTCCCTCCTGTTCTTTCTTACCTTTCAATTACTTCCTTTCTATTCTTTTTTTTCTTATTTTCTCCATCTTTTTCCTGTGTGTTCTGCTTCCCAGCTTCTTCTGGTTGTCTCCCCCTAATACGTGCTGGCCGTGACATCCATGATGTCATCATGCCCAGCACGTCGTTGCCGAGGAACCAGGGCAGTGTTTAATGCTCACAGTACCCTGGTTCCACTGTTTTCACAGTGCGGAGCCCTGGACCAGGTGGGGACATAATTCGGACGGTTAGCGGGCCATGGGCTGCACAGAGGCGGCCCTAATACCACTGATGGCAGAGCGGCCCGGGGGGCACATGCCACCATGCCACCCAGCCCGCCACTGAAAAGTACCAAACCTACCAAGAGCAGCACAGACTAGTACTAGCATGACACTTCAATACAAAAACTTCTCCTTTAGGGATAATGGGCTGGATCCAGACTTTGTTAAGTGAATGAAATTAGTTACTCAAGGGCTAAACCATGTTGATTTCAGGGGAGTCATATTTCATCTGTTGCAAACAGTATTAGTGTTGAAAGGTGACCCTATGGGCCTGATCCAGAACTACGCTTCGAAGCGATTTTACGCGTGGCGTAGACGTAAAATCGCTGTTTAGAACGTACTGTGAATTCGCACCATAGAAAATATGCACATGCCGAGTTTACGTTACTCGAAAATACGTCTGAAATACGTGAAGTAGGCGGGGTGTGGTATTTAAAGTGTACAGTATGGGCGTGCTTAGCTGCGTAAATTCGTTCAGCCCATACGTACGCGTGCATATAACAGCGGTTACGTTGAAAAAGATAAGGTAGGGTTTGGGAAGCGTATCTTGACAAAATACGTCCGTGCAAGGGGTGTGCCGAGGGGAGTGTAGCGAACTTACGTGCACGAAAATACGCTCCGCGAATAAACGTACGGCACACGTAGTTCTGGATCCGGCCCTATGTCTATAACTTTCATACGCGATATTTTATCTTTAAACACGATACAACATTGCTAATACAATATGAAATGCTACACTATAAAAATGGAACCACTAATCTGCGCCCCTAGGTGTCAAACAGCTGCGATCCCCTCTTTCCTAAAGGGATACACTCTAATCAGAAAATTTCTGATAAACCCTTTTTATGTGGACTTCCCCACCAGTGGAACCTCCACTGTTAGGAAACCAAAATAACAAAAATGTATAACATGGATCAAAGGGATTCGCGCTTACAGTTTTTTTGTCAAAGTCCACAGTCCTTTTCTCTATGTTGTTTCCTATTGTGTGTAGTCTGTATGTCTTCCGTTCCTCTCTTGTTGTCGTTTGTATCTTTTCGTTCACCTCTCTTCTTATTCACCTCTCCTTCCCACCGATTCTAGTCCTTAGGACAAAGGAAGGAAAAGATCTTTGCGCAATATTGCAAGCAACAATACAATATTTCCCTTCCGTCTTCTACTCACACTTTACTTCTCTTGTCTCTATTGCATAACAGGAGGGTCTTTCTTTATTCCTTTTGCTGATTCTCCTTTTTCTCTCTCTCACCAGGAGATATACCTCAGGAAGAAAGAAATACCTATCCTCGTGCAGCTCCGTTAATCATACAAAAGGTAAGTATATATTCTAAGGTATTTCACTCACATTTCTTCTCTCTTGTATAGTGTACAGTAAGCAATTTAAAGATATATCCCTGCATGCAAAGAATACAATTAACTTGGCTCCCCCTGAAATCAACATAGTTTAGCCCAGGAGTAACTAAGTTCATGCACTTAACAAGGTCTGGATCCAGCCTAATGTACCAGCTTTTTTTTAAAATGAAAGATCAAATGAAGGTCTTCTGTCCTTTTGATAGATGAATTCTCTTGGTCTTCTTGTATTCCTTGTGTTTCATTGGATCCCAGTGCTTCTTTTGTCTTACGTACAGAGGTCAATCAGCATAATTTCCAGGTGGTCCTAGCCTAACTAGTAGGGTCAGACAAACTAACTAAGCTTGTACATATAATATTACTTATTATTTATGGGCCTTATTCAGACTTAAGTTCATTTTATGTAGCAAGGGTAACGGAGTTACGCACTACTAAGGATAATGCACCCCCCCTGGCACTCCCCTCACATGTACTTAACTTAGCTGTCTTACGTGTTCAGAACCCTACCTTAACCTTTTCCTTGCTTATCTCTGGTCGTACGTATCGCCTTGTCGTACATAAGTGCCAAACCCAACCCATACTGTACAATTTAAATGTCTACCTTCTCCCACAATGCGTACATTCGACTTGCGTAGGGAAGTCACGCCCTATCGTATGGAGTTACGTACGATCAGAGTTACGATGCGTATCATCTGCTGCATGCATGCGCAGTGCGTTCCCACAGACAGATTTACGCATGCAGCATGTGTAAATGAGCTGTCATTAAGTCTGGATCAGACCCTATGTCTATAACTTTCATACGTGATATTTGATCTTTAAACACAATACAACATTGCTAATACAATATGAAATGCTACACTACAAGTCTAAACATGACAACTTTATAACACTCCAATGGTGATCGGTGGAATTTAGCTGATTAAATCCTCCTGCGAAGAAAACAAAGCTTTAATGAATTGGAACACATTTTATTTATTAAGTATATATAACTCCTACATGAAAATATAGTTGGTAACAGGTTTATTAATGTGCAGAAACATAAGAGAGACAAAGCCTGCTTAAGTGTGCTCATGTGCACAAGTGCGTGCGTGCGAGAGAGTTCATATTTTTCCGTACTTTGAGATTCTTTGTTCTTTGTCTATGCACGCATTTACACTATTTTATCTTAATATTTAATTTATTGCTTTATGATTTGACTTAATTTACACTATAGTTTGCAGTTTGTTCACCACAACATGGCCAACACAATTTGCAATTAACTTCCATGAATGTATACAATAAAATACCTGTGATTTGCACAGGGTATTACACTACTATTGTTGTCATCATCATCATCATCATCATGACAATAATGGTAAAAACAATAAACAGAGACTTCTCTGGGCCATAGTGAAAATCCCTTTACTGTCTCACATGGGCATATCAATACATGCTTCCTGTTTGGAAAGCATGTCAATCAGCATAATTGCAAGCAGAGGATGTGATACATCAACCTGTTACTAAACTGCCATGTGACATACCATCATTTTTCAAGTTATAATTCCTATATTCAGAATGAATCCATAAAGAAAAAATATTATGCAATAAACACTAAAAGGAATAAATAAAATATGTGAGAAATGCACACTAAGGGCCGTATTCAGAGAACCGTCTGAACGCAATTATTCGCACGGACGCAGCAAGGCAACACCCCTGACACTCCCTTCACACGGGTGTGTTTTATGTGACTTACGAATGCCTGGACCTGCCTTATCTTTCCGTGGGCATTTCCGTGCGTCCGCGCCCACACCTCACCCACACTCCTTCATTAAAATGCCTCCACCCGCCCATTTTTATTTAAATTCTCACGTGCATATTTTAACGTGGGAGATCTGTGCGTATTTACCCACGTGCGATTCACATGTCCGTTCGGGAGGCACTTCAGCACGTATAGTCTACGTGAACTCTGTAAATAAAGTTACTACGCACGCGCAGTTGAAACAAACCTAAAAATAAGCACGGGACTCACCACGAAAACGGTTCTCTGAATACGGCCCTAAGGGCCTGATTCAATTAGCCTCGGAACTGTGTATTTTGCAGTGCGAAGCTAATTCTGCGAATTTTCATTTTTACATTTTTATGTGGGTCTTATAGAGACACGCATAAAAATCAGCTGGGAAAATGAGCACCGCGAACATTTTCCCATCTATTGCGACGCGTATTGTTAATTGAATCAGACTCTAATCGGGAATGTAAATATTTCTGATTTTCCTTTCTCAATTGTCATTTTGTTACCCTTCTCCCTTCCAATAAAATAAATCTGCTGAAGGCAATGGTCACCATTGTGGGTGTCCATAGTACTACATGGTGCGGTTGTAACTGATTCAACAGAATATTACAGCCTAAAGTGAAAAACACCTGTATTGCTTCGTTGACAACTTGAGTTGAGTTCACAAAAAGAATATACAACTTTTGAACAAGTATTAAACACCACAATGAGTTGTCCATATATTATTAATGGTAGCTAGGATTTATAGTCCTAGCACAGGATTCAGAGTTGAGAGCAGATTCCGTATGTTAGCCTCCGCAATTGAGACTAACGTATGGAATTTCCTATCCAGAATTCCATACATGCTCCATGCATTCCTCTTGCATGTATGGTCTTCTGCATGCAGAACCGTTCCTTAAACATTCTGCATGCGGAAGGGAATATAGGAATATATGGAATAAATAAAATTCTGCATGCGGAAGGGAATGTATGGAATAAATAAACATTCTGCATGCGGAAGGGAATAAATAAACATTCTGCATGCGGAAGGGAATGTATGGAATAAATAAACATTCTGCGCGTGGAAGGGAATGTATGGAATAAATAAACATTCTGCATGCGGAAGGGAATGTATGGAATAATGGAATAAATAAATATTCTGCATGCGGAAGGGAATGTATGGAATTAATAAACATTCTGCATGTGAAAGGGAATGTATGGAATAAATAAACATTCTGCATGCGGAAGGAAATGTATGGAATAAATAAACATTCTGCATGCGGAAGGGAATGTATGGAATAAATAAACATTCTGCATGCGGAAGGGAATGTATGGAATAAATAAATATTCTGCATGCGGAATGGAATGTATGGAATAAATAAAATTCTGCATGTGGAAGGGAATGTATGGAATAAATAAATATTCTGCATGCGGAATGGAATGTATGGAATAAATAAAATTCTGCATGTGGAAGGGAATGTATGGAATAAATAAATATTCTGCATGCGGAATGGAATGTATGGAATAAATAAAATTCTGCATGTGGAAGGGAATGTATGGAATAAATAAATATTCTGCATGCGGAATGGAATGTATGGAATAAATAAAATTCTGCATGTGGAAGGGAATGTATGGAATAAATAAATATTCTGCATGCGGAATGGAATGTATGGAATAAATAAAATTCTGCATGTGGAAGGGAATGTATGGAATAAATAAATATTCTGCATGCGGAATGGAATGTATGGAATAAATAAAATTCTGCATGTGGAAGGGAATGTATGGAATAAATAAATATTCTGCATGCGGAATGGAATGTATGGAATAAATAAAATTCTGCATGTGGAAGGGAATGTATGGAATAAATAAATATTCTGCATGCGGAATGGAATGTATGGAATAAATAATATTCTTCATGCGGAAGGGAATGTATGGAATAAATAAATATTCTGCATGCGGAAGGGAATGTATGGAATAAATAAATATTCTGCATGCGGAAGGGAATGTATGGAATAAATAAACATTCTGCACGTGGAAGGGAATGTATGGAATAAATAAATATTCTGCATGCGGAAGGGAATGTATGGAATAAATAAATATTCTGCATGCGGAAGGGAATGTATGGAATAAATAAATATTCTGCATGCGGAAGGGAATGTATGGAATAAATAAATATTCTGCATGCGGAAGGGAATGTATTGAATAAATTGTAGCGTCCTTACTGTAAAAGCAGTAAAAAGTCATGGATTGATCTATATATTTTAGGTTTATTCTGGTAATAAGGTATTAACACATTCTGTCATGGATTGATCTATATATTTTAGGTTTATTCTGGTAATAAGGTATTAACACATTCTATATTTGGTGTTTACACTTGCAATTTTTTAAAGTAATTGCTCATTTTTTGTGTTTAATAATGTAAAATGCTTTTATCTTACTGTCTGAGTTTGCCACTGAAGCACCAATGGAGATAGAAAGCAAATTGAGTTTTCATCACCATTTACGATTTTTGCACCGTCTGTATAAATATGCCCCAATGATAATAGAATTGCCATTAGTGCGCTGGGATGTTGATTTAAATATTTATGAATCTTTATGACTGGGCACAAAATGAACAATTGCATTATTTAATAGAAAATATTTGATCTCTGCATTTAGTAGTTATAAGTTTATTTACTGAACAGCCAGATAATAATTGCTTTCTAAATAAAAAACATATTTGTTCTGCTATTTAGCTAGAGTTGCTATACAGATATAATGTACAGTAGCTTCAAATTAGCTCTTGAATACAAATATTTGCAAAACAGACTAAAGAGAAAATCTCAAACATATATCCTTATTATATAAGCTCTTTTGATTTAACGTTTAATCTCACATCTTTCTGACTTTTAACTGGAAACCATTTTCTTAACATAAGCATAACATTTCCACATTGCATCTGACAAACTAACTCTATTGTGCTTTGTTAATGCCCTAAGACCTAAATCACACTGGTAAAATAATCTCTCCTCTTCCAATAATAGAGGCCCTTGCTAGACTCAAAGTAGAAACTCCTTTGTACAAAAATGGCTTAATATTAATTTGTAAATTCTCCTGAAGGTGATATAGCGACATCTGTGGTACTATTGTTAGCATGCTGTGGTATTTGCAAAGGATTTTGTCAAGCACTGTTTGTTTTGCTACCGGTTGTTTACTAGTATATTGTCAGGTATTTAATGTGAAAAAGCTTTAGAAAACATAGAAAGGAGTTCAGTTATCACCATGGTGACCTTTTCTAAATATTTTGTTTGTTTTTATTCACTTGGAGTAATATTCACTTGGAGTAAAATTCACTTGGAGTAATATTTTACATTTCAATTTCTACTTGTAATATAAATAACAAAGATAATAACAGTGGAGATCAAATATTACTGTTTATGAGTTTTTTAGTCCATGATATACATTCATAATAGTATAACATCCATCACATTAGTTATCCATTCCATAATATACCCCCACAGTAGTTTTTCAGTCTGTAATACACCCACACTAGTGATCATAATATATTACATTCCCCACAATACTGTTTCAGAGTATTATATGCTACCACAGTGGTGCCCCCCAGAGTAAGGCTCCCTATTTCCCATTAGATTCCTTGAGTATGCTTCATAATAGGCTATGGAAGTTAGCCCTGCTGTATGGCTAATTATTATTATCATTCTTAATAGTTTTATGTGCAATATAATCCCATCTTATTGTTCTAAATGCCCCATAGTAGTGTTTAATATGTTTAAATATACCCCTATAATAGTCTAGTGAACAATATTAAACCTGTTATCTGGATATATGGAACCTTACAGTGCCACATAATTGAGCCATTTTTGAATAACCACCTATGTCCCCCCTGTTTTCTCTAACCCTCGCACCTCCATATGTCTCAATAACCCTATTCTACCCCCCATGTGTCTCTAGCCACAATTCTTCATATATCTCTTTAACATCAACTTTCTCCTTGTGTCTCTTTAACCTGTTTACTTATATTGTTTTTTCTGCCTACTGAGGCTATGTGGCATGCAGGTTCTGATGTATAAAGACAAAAAACAGTAAAATGGTGGGTGCTGTATATCATACAATGTAAATTTGTGGGTGAGTTAAACAGTGAAAAAATTAAGACACTGCTTGGCGATTACATTGAAGCATTGTGTCCTCTAAGTCTTAAGTCCTGGCACCGTATGTGGGCTACACTACATCTAGGGATCCTAGGCAGCCTAAGCCAACAGAGATCGCCATCAACCTCCATTACCAGTGGTATGCAAAGACAGTCCTCCGGGATATTTGCTGGAAGTGTTAATCTAATAAGAACAGCTGCTGCTCAGAAGATGCCAAAATCAATATTTGTTCATTGTCCAAATATTGTCATAGCTCTTTATTTACGAAGAAGCAATGAGACTTTACTGTAAGGATGGATTTACCCTGTGTAGCTTGCTGATGCCAGTGACTTCCTCTGAAGTACGTACTTTGCCATAAGTGTTTGAGATCACAATCTTAATACTATTCATTTGTAATTGTTACTTAACATCAATCAGCTGTTGATCACTGAATACATGTGTCATGAACATAAGTAAATTAGAACTCAAATAATTAACATAAACTTTTGCTGTAGGTTTTCTATATTTTCTGTAATTTAAAGGCTAACTGTAAATAAAATTTACTCTTGGACCACATGGAACCAAACCCAGCACTTATTATTATTGTTTATTTATAAGTCGCCACAAGGAGTCCGAAACGCTTAACAAAAAACATGTAGACACTCAGGGCCTGATCCAGACCTGATTGTACATTCGATGGCATAGCGTATTTCTGCGTGCATTCGCACTGCGCAGGAACAGCAAAAATGAGCAGTTACTACGACCGCTTGCATTTAGATGGGAGAGCATGGGTGGAGGGATGTAGTCAATGTACAATAAGTGCTTGGTCATACAATGAAACCTGATCCATACCCAAAAACATGTACAGTAAGTATAGAATCAGAGAATATGATGGCAGATAAGAACCACTTTGCCCAACTAGTCTGCCCTTTCCAACCACTCTCACTGTGAACAACCCTACCTCAATCTCCCCAATACCCTCGGAGAACACTTACCCCCCTGGAGTCACACTCCCTACCACACACATAAACTACGGTTAATTTTGTTAGCAACCAATTAACCTACCACCGTGTTTTTGGCATGTGGGAGGAAACCAAAGTACCCGGAGGAAACCCACACAGACACAGGGAGAACATGCAAACTCCACACAGATAAGGCCTTGGATAATGACCAAGATAATGGGCCAGATGCAGAACTCCATTTGCATTGCAGCGCTGGCGGAGTTCCGTTGGTGGATTTACGTGCAATCCTAAATCCCATGCGTATGAAGGGAGACTGCTTCTCTTGCACACTCAGGACTTCTGACACCTACCTAAACATATACACACCAGCCCCACAGAAAATAATGGCAGGTGTATAAATGAAATCGTATGTAAGGGCGTAATCACGATTACCATACCTCCCCCTGCCACCATGCGTACATGTTAGCCCCAAAAACTGTTTGGGGACACATGTTCACTCGCCATTTGTGTTTGTTTTCCACTCACACAGACTGGAAAACAAGCATAAATTCTGAGTCTGAATCTGACCCAATTTTATTCATGATTAAGATAACAGAATCGCGCCTAGACATGAAGGCCCATAAACACCAGGCTGCCTGCAGTCTCACACCGGTCATGCAGGGGTTAATTAGGAGACTAATTGGGGGAGCCAATCATTGTAGGGCTTTGGGGGGCAGAAGGGGTGGAGGTTCAGGGGTATATATTAGAGTTCAGGAGATGGGGCTATCACTTTTCTGCAGTTTTTCCCTCCCTCTCTCCCCTTTGTTTTTGTTTTCTTATTGATGTTTTTATTAACTTGTTGTTTTAATTTCATATGGGGCATAGGTTGGCGGTAGCTGTGGGGGATCGGCAGCTGTTTGGTGCTGGTTGCAGGACGTTATAGGTATGGTGCAGGGAAGACACTCCCCTCGAGACGGTGCTGGAAGCCATGCCCGGTGGCTGGGGTCCCAGCGGGCCTCCTCGGGCTACCAGGGAGCGTATTATGAAAGGGGTTCTGCTCTTAAATTGGCCATAACCTTGCATAGCGCCGAGGGGGGGCTGTCTGTCCTCAGTTTGGATTTGCATATTCCAGCTGACTCCTCCGACCTGCTTATTTGCCACTTGTTTCATTAATTGATCATATAGTCCGCTTATTCTAATCATAAAAATCCCCCCTTTTAAAAGCCAGCAGTTGTCTGTGTTGTTATTTATATATAGGTATGAGTGGTGTGTGGTGCAGGTCAGCCTTTGGCAGATTATACTTTTAGTGCATTTGCATTGTGACTTAAGTGCTTGTACAAAGCAAAACCACCATTCTCACAATAGGCAACATTGAAGTACCATTCACTTGCATTTTCATGGTTGGGGAAAGGGAATATATTGGGGAACATGGTTGCATTATGCTTTGCCTTTGCCTTTGCTTTGCTGTGTCTGTGTGCAGGATACATTTATTCCCATGCTCATGGGCCATATTCACAGAAGCAGAAGCTTCTTAGGTGCGTATTCTTACTAAATGACTTACTACGCATGTGTAGTGGTCATTTACGCAATCTACGTACCAGTTAGGTACGCAGATTGGAGTAGTTTAGTGAGAAAGAGGCGACGTAATGCCGCCTTGGGGAGTGATTAGGCAAAAGTGGGAGGGGGTAAGGATTTAAATTAGCCAGGGGGGGGCAGGGAGAGGCAATGTCCGTGCGCAGTTTCTTTCTTAAAAATGGTATGGCATAGCGGGAGGAAAGGGTGTCTCGGTTTGGTACAATCATATCATAGTGCCTCGGGATCTCATAAAATCCAAAGCACAACTAGACTGGGAAGAGATCTGGGAGTTCACTTCCAAGCTGACAAATGGCTAAAGATATACAACACCTCACAGAAATTTTCAAAATGCCTAAACCACACTGAGATGCAAATAAAACTGCTTAACAGAATGTACCCCACCCCATTTAGACTTCACACGATTTGGTCTCACCAATCAAAATACTGTTGGCGAGGGTGTAATGAAGTAGGAGACATTGCCCATATATTTTGGAAACGTCCTGTTATCTCTCAGTTATGGATTTCTGTGTTTACTCTGGCAAGTAAAATTCTCCAAATAGAGATACCCCCATCACCAGTAGTAGCTCTTTTTCATCTCTTTC
>WWET01000531.1:271277-286692 GCA_011038615.1 Limnodynastes dumerilii | reverse complement strand
ACAGTGTAGTGTAAAAGTGAAGCTGGTTAGTATCTGTGTGCAGTAAGCAAAAGCAAAGTATTCTCCCTGCATGCATAGAATACAATTGACTCCCCCTCGTGGGGGGAATGCTCGCCTAGGGCTCTGCAAACCCTAGGGCCGCCCCTGTTTCCGGCCCATGTCTAAATAACAGTGTAAAAGTGAAGCTGGTTAGTATCTGTGTGCAGTAAGCAAAAGCAAAGTATTCTCCCTGCATGCATAGAATACAATTAACTTGACTCCCCCTGAAATCAACATGGTTTTGTCCAGGTGTAACTTTCCTCTCTTATTTTTCATCTCTGAATCAGGCTCGTTATACATATAGTAGATTACGGTTACACTCTCCGGAACAAAACTCTAGATTTCGAAGAATGGACATACCAAAGTTCCTTTTCGGATGTCCCTTTTTCCTATACTTACCATTTTATACTTTTTTTTAATGAATGGGTGAGTATGCCGTTCAGCATACTTTACCCATTCACTTTCGCAATGCACGATATCCCTCCGCCGCACCTCCGACGCTGCTATCGCCAGACCTGCAACAGGTAAGTAAATTATCTCTGCGGGTTTAGGGTTAGGATTAGGGTTAGGGACGAGTTGGGGTTAGGATTAGGGTTAGGGTCAGGCTGCAGGGGAGGGAGGGTTAGGGTCAGGCTGCAGGAAATGGTGGGTTAGGGTCAGGCTGCCAGGAAGGGAGGGTTAGAGTTAGGGAAAGGAGTGTGGGACTATTTTTTTTTACTACTTTTATGACCTTTCTGTGCTCCGTGGATCGATTAAATCTGATTTTTCTAATCAGATTTTCTTGCTGCGGACCCACACCCAGTAGATTACTAGGGAGGAATCTAATAAGCAAACATATGTCCTTTATATCCACTTGCTAAGTTAAATGTCTTTACAGTTCATATGTGGATAGTGAAACTCCCCCATTAAGTGTATTGTTTTTCTTTTAGAAATCCCCAGATATACTGCATGCCTTATTAAATGAAAACATTTAACTGAAAATGTAAAAAAGTATATTTAGAAGCCCCAGCTCTTCAGTTACATATCAGAATACAGATACACTGCAGTCTTGCAAATTGCAGCTGTCCTAAACTAAGCGGCAGGTGCTAATCTAAGTACAGGAGCTGAGACCAGCACTTTACACTGACCATCTGTCCATGTTCATAACAAGAAAGGAAACATACATGAGCCAGTCTCTCTACAGGCTTTTATTCATAGGCATTACAGAGCAAATCATTTTCTAGTAGCCCACTGAAAGCTGTTCTCCCTACATTATTGCACACACTGCACAGGGTAAAGAATCTTATATACTAGGTTTCTGTGACAGCTTCTATATAACTCCATATACTAGTCAATAAGCAACATCAAACTTATCTAATCAGAGAAGCAATTATATCCCAAGTATCTGTTTCATTGTATTACCCTTTTGTTAAAATACATTCACATTGTAATTTAGTATAGATACATACCCTTCAACTGTACCTATTTAGCAGGTACAGTACCTTTTTTTAGTGGTCTGTACCGGCTAAAATGGCTCTTGTACTGGATTCTGACCCAGCAGTTCCCTCCCCCCTATACTCACCTTCTAGCCCTGAAACATCTGATCACTATAGCAGAGCTGCAGGGATAGACTGCTATAGCACTGCTATAGTGACAGGACCCTCTCCTGTGAGTTCTAAGCTCATACAATAAGGTGTAAAATAAAAATAGATTAAAGTCCCTTCCCTTCTCTGGACAAGCCACACCCCTTCATGGACACGCCCCCCAGGTGTACCGATTTTCCAGTAAAAAATGTTGGAGGGTATGTAGATAACATAATGAAACTTGTACTGTTTGAAGCATCTTGTTTGCTAGTTAAATGAATATTTAATTTAATAATTCCTCCAGCAAATATTAAATATATATGTATGGGTGTATTTGTTCCAGCAATGTTCTGTGCCCCAACAGTTAACTTGTTGAGCAGTGGAGGAGAGAGCGCAGGCAGAATGGAAGAAAGAGCGGAGGAGAACAGCTGCTAGGACAAGGTGCCCACATCTACAGTGTATTTGTTTATTTTCCTATAACATTTTTTTTAACGACTTTTTATTTTAACCACATTGTGGTATGAACTGTATTAATTGCGAATGCATTATTGTCACTGTAGCAACCATGACCAATATGGATAGATGAACAAGCCTTTTTAGTGTGCATGCTTCTTTATCAGCCCTGTTGTCAAAAGGGGAGGAGCTAAAATCATGGAAGTGTCTATACTTATATGTGGCACAGAGAAGAGCAGCAGTGAAATAAAATCAATGTTCACCTGCAAGATTAGTATGTGTCAAGATGATAGCAAAAGTCTAATGGTCAAAAGGATGGACTGTATTTGTACGAATTCTAAACATCAGAATACGTTATAAACCATTACTTACAATGTTGGTGCCAAAGGCCAGTCCACTCTTTGCAGACAGTTAGCATGTGATTCCCAGAAACATCCAAATAATTGTATATTTCCTGATGGTGCTTAGTATGTAGTCCACAGAAGCACAATAACAATATAGGACCCATGTGCCCAATCAGAATTGTTCTACTATTTTATATGCTTTCCCTGTATGTCACAGCTTTCCTTCTGCACATGCTCCCTAAATGACTAGCACAATAGAGGCGTTCCCACATAATGCATGCTGATCCAGACTTGATACTTATGCACTTTTCCATGAACTTGGATTTAAAAAATAAAGTAGGCCTTTGCTGTCAGAAGTTTGTTTATGTAAATAGGATTGGTTAAATTGCCCTGTGATTGTGTCTCCATCCAAATCTTTATTTAGAGGAATCCATTTACAGGAAAATTGGATTTCTTGATCCAGGCCTTAGTCCAGAGTCTAAATGGCAGTTTGCTTCTCAGTAGGTAGGTACATATGCACCTGGCATAGTCCGAACCACACACAAATTGTAAAGAAATTTATTGAAAACTTTCATGTACAAAATGGATTGGCAAAATATAATTTGAAGTTATAGAAGTTTATAAAAATGATAATTAGAAATAGCAATATAAAATGTATTTTGTGCTTTGTTTACTACTCTTAACGTTGATATTTGTATTTCCTCACTTGGCCTGCTCCTCCTCTAAAAAAGGCTTGGGCATGAGATCTGAGCAGTTCATTAAAAGATGACCAGTGAAAAAGCATTTTCCACAGTACACATGCCTCCACGCATAGTGTAGTGGAGCTGGAAGCACACAACAAGGTTCTATCCCGTCGATACCGATGTTCGACCATTATACACAGCCAGGGCCGTAACTAGGGATGTGCGATAGGGGCGGCCGTACAGGGCACAAAGCTTAAGGGGGCACCAGTAAGATAATATTTAAGGTTACATTTTCTTGGAATTCAGGCTCAGGGGGCACCATTTTTATTTTTTGCCCCTAGCGCTAAAATTTTTACTTACGGCTCTGTACACAGCATGTTTCCAGGGATCTTGGATAGGTGTTGGTGGAAAGGGCCATTCTCTCCCAGCCAGTTCCGAACTGGCTGGGAAATCAATTGCATTTGCTTTGAAGATAAAGTAAGAATTTTTTTTTATCCCCAACCATTTTTTTAATCCTTACCCTAACCCTAAAAGTCCCCAGTGGTGTCTGCATGTCCAGTGGGTGGCGCTTCGGAAAATGAGTATGCCGATCAGCATACTTACCCATTCTGAAAAGAAAATAGAAAAAGTCTGCCTATTCGAAATAGAGACAGACGAAAAAGAACCTTTGGCTGTCTCTACTTCTGAAAGACAGCCCTCGTGCCAGGGAATCCCACCAGGTGTTGGCATTGCAATTTGGCACAGGGGATCTTTTTTTATATATATATGGTGGAGTTGCCCTGTACTTCAGACATTTTGGTCCTTGCTTGTATGAATAGCCACTGAGGTATTGAGGGAGGGAGCTCCTGATACACCAGATTTTTGGATACTCAATCTTACTACAATTACGTCACCATTTAAACAGTGCAGCCAAAGAGTCTCCTTATAAATCATATTACCTATGAGTATTACCAGCTTGTACCTTTAAGAGCTCGTATATTGTATCTGTACACGCTCTATCCCCCCATCCCTTTTTATCAGTTTGTTAATATAGGTTGCTCTAATATGGTTTGTCAGTAAAATGTCTGCTTGACCATTATATTGTTTTTTCTTTACTAAATAGAAAATGTATAAGATACTCTTTATTCTTTTCAATGGTTCATAAATAAAAAAAATGTAAACTAATATTTACTTGCATTTACAGTTGCTCACTAATGTATTATACTACCCTTATCACAGATGCTATTATAGCAAGGCTACACCACCATTCCAGTAGCTGTTTGAAAGGAGATCATTTCTGCTCTAAACTAGATTTCTCTGCTTGTGGTCAGAGAATTACTGGGATAGAAAGTTTAGAAGGTGATGAACAGAGTAGCCTTTGCATGTCTCTCTACTCATGTGCTTAGAGGATGACTAACATTCCCCATGTTACAGTGATTTTGATCTGGAGTTTTCCAGTCATTTTTTTCACCTAAAAGTACTACCACTAAAACTATGTGTTGACAGAAAAGGGCTGACTATGATATGAGTGTACACGTGTGTCACACACTACATCAATTCTCACATATCTGTTCCTACGGTCAGGAGTTATACACAGTTCAGGTGATGTTGTCTTCCCAGGTTTTTCAATCTCTACCCTTATTCCTCAATGTTAGACGTTTTTTGACTGACCTGACCTGGATACTCATGATACAATCATACCATCTGTAGTGTGCTGGTTTTATGGATCTCTGTAGAGTTCCTGAATTTCCTCAGCTCTTTCTCTGGCATTGCTATTACTCTGTGTGGTCCATATCTGTACTTGCATCTGTTACAATGTTCCACTGTGCTATCCATAATCCTGCACCTGCTACACTGCACTTGATTTGCTGTGTTCTCTGGACTGTTTCTGTTTACACTACTTACCATTATGCAATACACATTTGAGGAGTTCTGTTGTGCTTTAATCTCCCCTGTGCTAGTTGCCCAATAATATTAGTGTATTAATGCCCATACTTACTTTTAGGTCACCTGCACCAACAAATAGCTGTGCGCTCTTATAATTCGTGATACTGTTATGATGTGCTATGTTTTGTGATTTTTCATACCTTGAAAGGCCAGAAAACATGTGAACATAAAAACAGAAATTTACTCAGATTTATTAAGGTGCGGGAAAGGAAAAATGAAGATGTTGCCCATAGCAACCAATCAGATTCTAGCTGACATTCTCTAGTATATAATAGAAAAGTGAGAGATAGAATCTGGTTGGTTGCTATGGGTACTTTTCCAAACCCGCAGCTTAGTAAATCTGTCCCATAAGCAGTACAACATCATTTGACAAAAGGGATAGTAAGGAGAATTCCAATGCTAGCACAGTATTGGTTCTATAAACACTCAAGTCATAGGGGACAAAAACACAGTTGCTTCAGACTTAGATGTATCGATTTGCACCTACTCGACCCTTAGTGTAGCTACTAATGAGAGTGATGTTAATCATGGCAATATATGTACATGCAACTGAAATTGAATGGCCTTTGTAAAAAGTTACATATGGATTAAAAAAGGTCATTGCAACCCTAAAGTATGTTTTTGGTTGCTTTCACAGATGCCATACAGAGAATAATATGTATATCCCAACTTAAAAACACTGTGTTTTTAATACAGGAAAATGGTAATTGAAACTCTGCCAAATGTCACCAGTTAGACTAAAATAGGCTGAATGATATAGTATTTTTATATTATAAGACAGCTGCAGCCCACAACTGTCCTTATAGAAGGTTCTATCTGTAAGTAAGATGTAACGAAACATTATTTATGTCTATAAATGCATAATGTTTTTGTCAGATATTATGTATGCAACAATCATATGGATAAAACACACCTAAATAAAGTAACTTTTCCAGTGCTTTGTACCCATTTTCACAAGGATTATTTGTGAATAAGCCCTTCATTTTTAACACCAAGACAACTGATATTATTTTGTATTCTACTAATTTAAACTTATACTACAAATGCCAAAAACATGTATAGTTACTTGGCAAACAAAACATGCAAATCTGATCCCTAAGAGTCCTTTCCATGTAGCCAAAAAATGTAACCTTACACTATATCATTATTTCCCCGATATATGTGAGCATAGCAATGCTGCTTGGATAAAGATGTTAGTTTTGGATTTCTAATATCTTACTTGAAACATGCAAAATGATATGTTTGGGCAATTGAGTTGAGGTGTAATGCCAGATTAAGATGTGTGGGTGGGGACCCTAGGCAAGTAAACTATGGGGGCCCCTGTCACACTTTAACAAACAGTGTACACACACACACACACACACACACACACACACACACAATATATATATTGCCCCTCTATGCCACAAGCCATCCTTTCCTGCCCCTATATGGTTTAAGCCATCCTTTCCTGCCCCTACCAGCTTGGATGACACATATATGCAGGCTGGAACCCTTGCACACAAGATAGCAGACTGGAACCCACACACTGAAGATACAGGTGAAACTTGAAAAATTTAGAATATATATCATATAGACTCATTACATGCAAAGTGAGATATTTCAAGCCTTTATTGGTTTTAATTTTGATGATTATGGCTTACAGCTTATGAGAACCCCAAAAGCGAAATTTCTCAAAATTAGAATATTACATGAAATAAAAAAATAAAAAGATTTTTAAATACAGAAATGTCAGCCCTCTGAAAAGTATAATCATGCATATGTACTCAGTACTTGGTTTGGGCCCGTTTTGCGCAAAGTACTGCCTCAATGCGGCATGGCATGGATGCTATCTCAGCCTGTGTCACTGCTGAAGTGTTATGGAAACTACACACTGGACTTCAAGCATCTTGGATTGTGTGCCTCTCCATTCTTCCACCAGACTCCGGGACCTTGGTTTCCTTTCTTTAGCCCAGGTAAGATGCTTCTGACGTTGTTTGTTGTTCAGGAGCGGCTTGACAAGAGGAATACGACATTTGAAGCCCATGTCGAGGATCCGTCTGTGTGTGTGGTGGCTCTTGATGCACTAACTCCAGCTTCAGTCCACTGTTTGTACAGCTCCCACACACTTTTGAATGGCCTTTTCCTGACAATCCTCTCCAGGCTGCGGTCATCCCTGCTGCTTTTACACCTTTTTCTTCCACACTTTGCCCTTCCACTTAACTTTCTATTAATGGGCTTTGATGCAGCACTTTGAGAACATCCAACTTCTTTTGCAATTTCCTTTTGAGGATTTCTCTCCTTGTGGAGGGTGTCAATGATGGTTATCTGCATAACTGTCAGGTCAGCATCTTCCCCTTGATTGTGAATTCTACTGATCCAGACTGAGAGACCATTTAAAGGCTCAGGAACCCTTTGCAAGTGTTTGGAATAATTTGCTGATTAGAGTGTGACACTTTGAGCCTAGAATATTGAACCTTGAGCCTACAATATTGATCCTTGTCACCTTATTCTATTTTTGTGAGATTTAGATTTTGGGGTTTTTAGTAGCTCTAAGCCATACTCATTGAAATTAAAACAAATAAAGGCTTGAAATATGTCACTTTGCATGTAATAAGTCTATATAATATATTAGTTTCACCTTTTAAGTTGAATTACTGAAATAAATGAACTTTTGAACGATATTCTAATTTTTTAAGTTTCACTTGTAGATGGTAGTAATTATCATTAGTAGGAACCAGGGAATGCAGGTAACCACAGGTTTGGAACAGATAACAGACAAGGACCTCCAAGAGACACCTGACCAACTGGTAGATGACACACACAGGTACCAGGAGGAGGAAGGAGCGGGAAAGTTGGAGATGAAATACAGCACACCGCTAGGAGAGCGGAGTCCGGTGGACTGACTCGCATTCACATACACACTGACAGATGGAATACAGTGGAGACGGTAAGCAATTAAGAAAGACAATAAGAAAAATAATAAGCTTCAGTTTAAAGGACCACCATGCCTAGAACACATAGCTGATATAGAGTTAGAGTTATATTGAGCCAAATTTCTAGAGTTCTGCAGGCCATATCTCCAGAAAGACATAGACTATGCCAAGAAGAGCTGCTAAAATGGTCCATGGCATGCATCACAAAACATACCAAGAAAGACCAGAGGAACTAAAGCTATAGCTTGGAGCAGAGAAAGGAGGGGGGGATATGATAGCAGCTTTACAATATATTAAAGGGGGTAACCAGCTAGAGCAGTGATGGCTAACTTGTGATGCTCCAGGTGTTGTGAAACTACACTTCCCATCATACTTTGTCAGGTATCTGCTATGCTTTTGCAGTCAAGGTATGCTGGGACTTGTAGTTTCACAACACCTGGAGTGTCACAGGTTAGCCATCACTGAGCTAGAGGAAGGGGGCATTTTTCAAAGAAAGATCTGGATTACAACACAAGGACATGTGTTTATATTGGAGGGTGGTAGATTTACAAAAAAATGTGCAGAAAAAATGGTTTGCTCAGAGGTGTAATTGATAAGTGGAATAACTTCACATTTCAGGAATAAATATAGAGATATCCTAAATCTAAAATAGGGTCTAGGGTTAACATAGTTTTAAATAAACAACTGGAGAGACTAGATGGGCCATGTGGCTCTTATCTGCCGTCGGAGCAACCATGAAGATCCTGACATTGCTGGAGAAGGAACCTGTAGCTGATTGCCATTGACAGACAGGCCCTATCACTAACAACTAGATTGCTACAATAAGACTGCCCTGCAGGGACAGTGATCCTGTTGGAGAACAGAAAATGTAAACCTTAAACCAGGGTTGTCGACTTTTTAGAGCTTCCCTCCGGGAGATCCTAGAGGGAAGCCATTGATTTCTTCAAGGGGCGGGGCTTAATGACGCGATTTATGCAAATTGTGCCATTAAGCTCCACCCCCTGTCAATCACGGGTGTATTTTCTAGCGTTTCAGGGGATGGATGGGGCTTGATGACATCATTAATCCCTGCACATCCCTAGTAACGCTAGGGATTATAGAAGTAATTGCTGGCTGGTGGGGCTTGCGGGAGATTTGCCGGCTCTCCCAGGATACCAGGAGAACTGCCCAAATTTCTATCACTACCAAAGTAATAGGCTTCTGGAGAAGCTGAGCACAGTCCAGGAGAAATCAGTCATTTCCAGGAAGGTGGGAGAGAGATGAAATACATCTGTTTTCTTCATATCTCTGCTATTTACCCTTCTAAAATTGATCTCTTAATAATGTTATTTTGAAATGTCACCTACAAAATCACGCTTTCATATTTTAAATGTGCGTTCCCCTGCAGCTAAATAGGCTTTTGCCAAGATGTAAATTTTCTGCTTTTTGCTCCTAAGTTTGGGTCTGCCCAAATGACGTTATCTATATACAATATGTTTTCAAGAGCATTGGAATGGTGCTATAATTATGGACTATAATTTTCTTATACAGTAGACTTATTGGGGTAGATCCAGAACTACGTTTGCCGTACGTTTATTCGCGTAGCATATTTTCGTGCGCGTAAATTCGTTACACTCCCCTTGGCACACCCCTTGAACGTACGTATTTTGTCAAGATACGCTTTCCAAACCCTACCTTAACTTTTTCCAACGTAACCGCAGTCATACGCACATGTACGTATGGGCTAGACGAATTTACGCAGCTAAGCACGCCCATACTGTACACTTTAAATACAACCCCCCGCCTACTTCACGTATTTCAGACGTATTTTGGAGTTACGTAAAATTGGCACGCCCACACGTACGTGAATGGCCCATACGTTCACAATAACGCTACGTTAATGTGCGTATTTTCTATGGTGCGTATGCACAGTACGTACTTCACTGCGATTTTACGTCTCCGCCACATGTAAATTCGCTTCGAAGCGTTGTTCTGGATCAGGCCCATTGTCTGTAATCAGAAAGAGCTGTGCATTTTAACAAGTTTATGAACACATGACTAACAATTAAGAATTATTTCTTTGAGCTATATAGCAAATAAAAATATTGTAAATACATACATATAAAAATATGTGACGTGTGACTTTCTAATGTATATTTCTGAGGAAATTACAAGT
This sequence comes from Limnodynastes dumerilii, assembly GCA_011038615.1. Classification (NCBI taxonomy): domain Eukaryota; kingdom Metazoa; phylum Chordata; class Amphibia; order Anura; family Limnodynastidae; genus Limnodynastes; species Limnodynastes dumerilii. Next base: position 276,615 of record WWET01000531.1, on the reverse strand, counting down.
TCATACAAAAGGTTTTATTATAGGTGTAATAGCTTTCTAACCAAATATATACATATAGTAAACTAACATGACTTATGGTAGCTTAACTTATGATCGTCATTCACTTTAGTCTAATGACTATATTCTACTAGGTGTCAATACAGACAAAGTAATTAAAAGCTTGCTGTCTTTTGGAAAAGAGGAACTTATTAGCTTCCATTTAGTTAATCATCTGCAGTCCAATATATACATTGTGCTAATTTTAGAACTAAATAAATAGTATATTAAGGACTTATATACTTCACAAATTACTTTTTCATTTCTATTTATATAAAAAATATAGAGCTCACATGTCACAGAAAGAATATAGAATAAACATTTAATTAAGTACAAAGTTAAGAAAATCTACAAACCAACAATTATAATATAAATACAGCATATTTATCAATATAGATACAATACTGAACACTGAAACACATATACAGAGAATATTTTTACTGGTGCCATATTACCATGTTTTTATGACATACAATTGTTTATTTTTTATTTTTGTACATTGATTTTTCTTATTATGGATAGAACCAAACAGGTAAAGGATTAAAATTTATTGAGGAAACACCAGTGTATTGAACTTAAAAAAGTAATTTGACAAATATAATTTATGTCATTGTATGTCAGTCATCTAGTGCATGGGAGAAATTTTTTTTCCTTTAAATATTGAGGAATAAAGAGTACAATATTAAATTGGAGGAAACTGGTAAACACAACAAAGATAAATACTTATAGTCCAGGAAATCCAGGGAACATTTAGTGTATTTAAAGAGGATCTATGTAAGTGTCATATTTCTCATGAAGGAAATAAGAAGGTTTGTTTATGTAACTTAATCCTAAATTCCCTTTGCTCTGAAGTGTTCTAACGCATGTAACAAAAAACAAAAGTATTATTCATTAAAAATCTCCATAAGAATAGGTGATGTGCAATATGTACATTATTTCATGTCTGGAACCACATATATATACAGTGTATATGGGGCCACACACACACTTTTAGATGACATGATTGAAATCCTTCCTGATTGTTTTGAAGTTGTAGACTCTCATACGAAACAAATTGCCTTTTTGCTATTTGTAGTTCTGAAGAGCCTGGATTATATCTAATGCAAATACGATCTTCGTGCTCTTGTCTGCCTTTCAAACGGTATGCTGGAATAAATCAATGATAAAAGAAATTACAGTAAATATTTGAAGCAATTTATATTTATATTATTGATATTATTAACTGACATTTTGCTAAGAATCTGGTATAATCCATGATATTATTGTTTTATTGGCTATTTAGGCACAGTTCTGAAAGTTGTCACAAATTGTGCAACATTACAAACCACAAAAATAATAAGATTATGTATGTTAAGAACCATGATTTCATACCCTCTAACATGATCCATTCCATTAGGTACAAAATACTCTGCTCCTCAGTTTCCAACTGTCAGCTACTATGGTAACCACCTTTGTAGAGAAGGCAAATAGTTTTTTAAATATCAGTTAATTAATTTAAATCAGGTGAGTGACAGTTGGAAGCCCAGGAGTGGATTCAATTGTACCTAATAGAATGGGTCATGTTCGAGGTCTGTGATTTCAATCTTTGGAAGAAGGAAACTGGAAAAAGGAAACACTTTTGCAAAGCAGAAAAATGTTTTATGTATCATCCACAATGGAAAGATACATATATGATTAACAAATATCAGTGTATACTGAAAAATGTTTTAGCATCAAGCTCGCTTTCCTATGTATAAAATCAAGAGTATTAAATATGTACACCTTTCCCTTGTTTATACTCTTTAATATGAACACATAATAGAGATTTAAATCTGTTTATGCAGTAAAATCTAAAGGAAAATAGAGAAATAAATCTGTTTATGCAGTAAAATCTAAAGGAAAATCATGCAGCTTGGTTTTAGCTATGTATGAAAGTCTATTGTTTTTAAAGGAGATTCCCCTTTTCAGTAAATCAATTTATTTGTAAACTCTTATCCACTTCATTGCTTTATTATTCTTGCTTCCTATTGCATATATACCAAAGTCTTAGCATCATACGCTTAGAAATGTTTTGTTGCTCAGAAAAATGAAAGTGTTTGAAAATTTAGCTAGAAGCATGGTTCTCCTAAAAACAAAATCCTACTGTAATCAAACATTTCTAAAAAGCAAACAAAAACAAAACCTCTAATGTAGTGTTTTTTTTAACATGTGCTATTATATAGACAAAAAAGGTGCACTGGCACAAGGAGTGCCTAAATTATGCCATCCTTAGCCACATTAGACCGGATTCACAGATCAGAAAGAGTTAGGCGCTGCAGTATCCGCACCTAACTCATCTGATCTGCCCCCTAACCCTTTTAGGAACCGTATGGCACTTTTGAGTGCTATAGGGCTTCCTTAACTAACCATTTGTATTTTCCTTTTTAAGAAGAACAATATGAACAGTGATCCCTCTTCCACACCCTCCCCGACTAATTTAAATCCCTCCCCCCACCCACTCTTCTTAAGAAAAGGACAGAAGCTGCCGCTGCACGCCTCTTCCTTCTTACATTTTTAACATTTTAAATTTAAACTCTTTAAAGAGCACAAACAAATAAAGAGTATGTGTATTGGCGCTGGAAAAATCTAATGGAGGGGGGTGGGAAATAGTAAAACAGAGGAGGGGCAGAGGATCTGAACTAATGTTATAAACTTAAAACTTATGGGGCAAAGGTGAGATATATATAACAAGATGGATAAAATAAAAAAATTCCCAATAGTTAGAAAAACAACATTAGTAAATGTACAATATTAAAAACCATATAAGAGTCCAAGGTTCTGTGAACAATCAAAGTGACAAATAAGTTTGTGGTTAAATAGGGTGGCTGCTAAATAGCAGAGTCTTTTCCTCTCAATGCTTTCTTGAATCCTTAAAAGGAGATGGGATGATAATAAACATAATCTTTAATAATACATAATAAAATTCCAAAGGTAAAACAAATGAAACAGTAAAACAATAAATAAGTGCCCACTTCCCTCATAAATCCTATATGCGTGCTGTCGATATGAAATCCAGAGGCGGTAGCTGAAGTCCCGGGAGGTGCCGATGATGGTCACGGCTCTCAGTATGACAGAAGCAGAAGGACGGCGGTGAAAGCAATGTACCTGGTTCCACTACGCGTTTTGGGTGGGAGCCCTTTTTCAAATGTATTCTACTGTTTCATTTGTTTTACCTTTGGAATTTTATTATGTATTATGAAAGATTATGTTTATTATCATCCCATCTCCTTTTAAGGAGTCAAGAAAGGATTGAGAGGAAAAGACTCTGCTATTTAGCGGTCTTCCAATTTAACCACAAACTTATTTGCCACTCTGGTCACTTTGATTGTTCAGAGAACCTTGGACTCTTATATGGTCTTTAATATTGTTCATTTAATAATGTTGTTTTACTAACTATTGGGATTTTTTTTATTTTATGTATCTTGTTTTATATCTCACCTTTGCCCCATAAGTTTAAACATTAGTTCAGATCCTCTGCCCCTCCTCTGTTTTACTATTTCCCACCCCCCTTCCATTAGATTTTTCCAGCGCCAATACACACACTCTTTATTAATGATGACGTCAGAAACACTAGAGCCCCTAATATAACTGACATCATCATTAATATAAAAGGCTGCCCCCTAGCGACCGAATGGTCATTAGGAGTGCCACGGAAGAAGAAGCATGAGCCTGTCTTTGTGTCAAGTACAGAAGAGGCCGAGGAGCCAAACAGACCACCAGAGATTCCACTTCTAGCAACCAGAGGACAGTCTACAAGCAACTGGAGAAGATTCAACTCATCAAGCAACTCTTCCCAAGAATGACAGCAAAAGGTGAGTGTCAAAATGTTTTATTCTTTTTCTACACCACACAATACATTCAGAACAGACATTTAGTATAGGACACGGTTGCCACCGGAGGTAAGTGCACACATTACGGGGCATTATTAGTCAGGGAAAATGTTTATTTTACATATAAACTTATATTAATGTCTAACTGTATGTTTTGTGTAGACTTTTTTTTTTCCACGCACCACACATAGCGCAGCATGTTTAGAAGTCTTACCATGCTGATGCTGATATTACTACAAGGCTAAGCAATGCTGCAGGGTAGCACTTTTTAGTGGTCCTCCCCTTTTCTATAGATTTCACTTTCTTTAAAGACTGCGCTTACTCAATCTATGTACCTAAATGCTACACAAGCATAGTAGGTTATTTCTTATAATACCATTCTTAAGAAACACCAGCTTCTTAAGCTTGAATACTGTCCATCATATTTGTCTGACATATCAAATTACTGATAATGTGCTAGTGCCTATGTAATAGGTAACAGAAAGCCCTTTGACTATATGTGACCAATGGAGCCTTAACCTACATGCCTCAGCTCAGTGTTTGATTTCCTTTTTATAGCTTGCAACACTTGTTGATCTCTGCTAGTATAATATAACATAAAGTTGATGCTTTCTTTAATTAAATGTTTAGGTATTGTTTTAACTGAACTTTATATATAAAACTATCACCCCATTTTGCTATTTCTTATCCACATGGTCCCTTTAAAAGCTGACCACTGTTTAACACTCTTATGGGACCTGATTCATAGTTAAGAAGTTGATACGTTTTTCAATTATACTAACTTAAGTTTCAAGGCAACTCCCTTGACGCCCCCTTTTTTATGTTCTTAACTGACTTAAAAAGACCATAGGCTTCCTTATCTTTCCGTGCATATGTTTGTTCTTAAGTTGCTAAAGTACGCACGTACTTAGCAAGTCGTGTCCTGTGTGCCCTATTTAAATGCCTATCCCCCACTTTTCTTAAATTTCTGCTTAATTTTGCCTGGTATTCCCATTCTTATTTATCTCATTAAGAGCAGGCTTGAGGATCTTTCTTAAAGGATCTCCATTCTTAAATCCTACGTAGATTGTGTAAATAAGGGTACTACACATGTGCATCTGTTCTTAAAAATAAGCTTCTGCCTTCAAGACTTCTCCTGTCCTGCTTCCATCTATAGAATGCTCTTCCTCAATATGGGGTCTATTTAGGAAGCCCTTTTCTTTGTTTTTCAGCTCTTTGGGCCTGATCCAGACCTATGCCCGCCGTCGCTAGGACGGCGGGTGTAAGCGTAAGATCGTAGCAGCGCCGTAGGGACGCTGGAGGGGATGTCCCCCAGTGTCCCTACGTTCAGGTTAGTGTAGGTGGACGGGGGGAGGTAGTTTAATGAGGGTGGAAGGAAGGGCTAGGCGGCCATACGCTCCTGTGCGAGCGTATGGCCCCTTCCTTACACCGGCTGAAGTTAGGGTAGCCTTCAG
>WWET01000531.1:222176-246984 GCA_011038615.1 Limnodynastes dumerilii | reverse complement strand
AGGAACATGATGGGAGTACTGGGGAAGGGGGGTACTGGAGGCATATGATGGAAGTACTGGGAGTAAATGGGTAATGGGGGGGATGCCCCAGTCCCATACTTTGCCAGGGGCGCTGGACTCATAGATACGCCCCTGGTTTTAGGGTTAGGCTGTGGGGAAGGGAGTCAGGGTCAGGCTGCGAGTAAGGGAGTCTTAGGGTCAGGCTGTGGGGAAGAGTATCTTAGGGACAGGTTGTAGGGAAGTTGTGAATACAGGAGGGCGAGCCAGTTGCTGGTGGTAAATGCTTTTTACCTACACTTTCCAGGATATAATTTTCTGCAGCAATTTATCTAATACGGAGCTTCCCCTGGGGGGTTACATATCTCCCTAAAGATATTTTGATGTTTTATGTATGAGTTGTGCTATGTTTTATTAAAATATATGTATTTAGTAATTTTACATATTTTGTGATTTTTACTTTTATTTTTTATTATGATAATACTGAATAAGAGGTCAGGAACTAGACAGTAAACATAAAAGCTGGATTTCATATCAACCTGCAGAGTATCTATGAAGTTAGTTTGACACCTATTTTCTGACACTGGTAGACTAATAAGTTAGAAATTGAGGACTATTCTAAAGAACACTGACACAGGATTGAATTAACACTTCATTTATCTCTTTACTACTAAATCATGAGCCACAAACTCTTTGTTATAATTATTTATTTTGAATCACAGATTTTTTTACACAATTTTTTGTTACTTATATAGTTTTTTGCTACACTTAGCACCCACATATCTGTAAGGTGTCTGCATGGCTTTCCTCCCACACTCCAAAAACTTGCTTAATTACATGTTAATTGACTGCAGAGTAAATTGACCCTAGTGTGTGTTTGTGTGTGTGTAAAGTGGTACATAATATGATGGAGCTCTATAAAAACCTGTTAATAAATACATTTTTATATGGCACCACAAGAAGTAGGCTATTAGGTATAGTAATTACATATTTGAAGTAAAGTTTCCTTTTAGAAATTGCCACTACCAGGGCCGGCGCGATGCGGTAAACGGAGGGATGTGGCGCAGACCGCCGCAGGCTGTAGAGGTGCCAGTCATCCCCCTGCTCCCTGCTTTGGTGACTGGAAGCTCATACAGAAGGTTCCTATATACACAAGGAAGAAGACAGAGAGAGCACCACAGAGGAAGAGAGAAACACACATAGGTAAGTAAAGTAAAAGTGGAGAGGCCAAAGAAACATGAAGGGAATACTGGAGGCTGCAGAGACATGATGGGGATACTGTGGAGCTGGAGAAACATGATGGGAATACTGGGGGGCTGGAGACACATTATGGGGATACTGGGAGCTGCAGATACATAATAGGGGATACTGGGGGTTTGGAAAGACATGATTGGGAATACTGCGAGATGGAGACACATGATGGGACTGCTAGTAGGCTGGAGACACATGATGAGGATACTGGTAGCTGGAAATACATAGTGGGGGATGTCAAATTTCCATACCTCCCAACATTTGAGAATTGGAAAGAGGGACAAAATTTTCATGGCATGGTAGAGAGTGTGTGTCTTGTACCACCCAGTGGGCGTGTCTGGGGAAGTGGGTGTGTCTTGAACCACCCCGCGGTATATGCCCAGATCCATATGTCTGGCCCTTTTTATATGTCCAGTCTCCAAATGTATGCCCCTGTTTATATGTCCAGTCTCCATATTGTCTGCCCCTTATTATATTTAAAAAAAAAAAAAAAAAAGGGAAAATCTCAATGGCGCTAAGTCTGGTTCAATACAAAATTAAAAAATAAATACAAATCACAGGGGTAAGCAGCTAAAACCAGGAGAGAACCCAATCCCAACTATAGACAAAACAAAAAGTACGAAATAGCGCTCAAAACCTCTATGAAAATTGTCCATCCTTAAAGCAGCTGCAGGTAGTTAATACTATAAATCACACAATAGCTAATAGACAGTGAAATAGACAATGTAGGACCATATAGAGCAGCTCCACAGCTAAAGTATAACAGTAGCTTTTATCAGGTACTGTAGCAATATAGCCCCCAATGTAGCAATTCCAGATTGCAAATGTAGCAATATAGTAATACAGGGTAACAGTGGATCTGGAGTATCAATAAAGGAGTGTATCTCCTGTCCGTTATTAATTTGTAGACCTCGTAGCCGTAGATATAGGAATATAGGAAAGTCCAGTGTAGGCAAAGGGGTGCGCACTCTAAATAGCACCAGCCATCCAAATGCAAGTGGCTCCTATATTAATATCGCTGATCAGTGGCATATGAATACAAATCTTTATAGTCGAAAAGAGGATGAAATACAGTCAACTTACAATAGGTCTCTGGTGATACCTTATAGGTAGTTGTGGGGACCAGAGGATGTAGCTCCGATTATATCATCCCGTCGGAACAGATCTCCAGTAGTACCCTGTAGGTGGTTGAATGAATAAAGGCTTGTAGCTCCGGTTATATCGTATCATCCCTTATTATATGTCCAACCTCCATATTGTCTGCCCCTTGTTACTTGTCCAGCCTCCATATATCTGCCCCTGTTTTTATGTCCAGCTTTTATATATCTTCCCCTGTTTCTATGTCCAGCCTCTATATATCTGCCCCTGTTCATTTTTCAGCCTCCATATTTCCACAAACACATGGCCATGCTTTTCCTTATAGTAGTGTATGCGTCGGCAGGATAAGTGATAGAAAAATGCGGCACCACATGGGCTATATTCACTGAAAAAAAACAAACAAAAAAACTTTGTCCTGAGAGTCTCTTCTCTTGGGACAAGGGGGTAGATCCAGAACTACGAACGAGTACTGTTTGTATTTATGCACATCGTAAATACTATGCACTCCCCTGGACACTCCCCTCGGCCGGCCGTAATTTCACTGCCTTAACTACGGCAGGACGTAACTATGCAATGGTCATAACTCGGTAACCCATCCCTTACTGTACGATTTAAATGCCTCCCCCCGCCTACATTCCGTTAATGGAGCGCCCATTCAGCCGTAATTACACAAATGTTACGGACGACCTATTTTCAGTTACGGATGCCATGTGTTACGACAGGAAACATCTGCTGGGCGTAGGCTCAGAAAGTACTTACAGCCAAAGTTACGCTTACGGCCAGCATAAATACACCTGCAGGTGTAGTTCTGGATCAGGCCCAAGGTGTAAAGCAGGCGGGACAGCGAAAGCAGGACTGTCCCGCTGAAATGGGGACCACTGGGAAATTTCACGTGATGCAAACAGTATTATAGTTGAAATGTGATGTTTCTCAGCCCAAGTCTAAATAACAAAAAGCTGTCAGTATCTGTGTGCAATAAGCAAAAGCAAAGTATTCTCCCTGCATGCAAACAATACCATTACTTAGACTCTCCCTGAAATCCACATGGTTTTGTCCATGTGTAACTTTCCTCTCCTATTTTCAGACTCTGAATCTGGTTCTAGGATGGGTTTGCATTTTATTGTAGAGCCTATGATTTGCTTTGTTTTATTGTGGTCACAAGATTGTGTTTTATGATGCTTACACTACCTTTAATCTTTGAAAAAGTATCCTTTGAATATTAAAGCAGATTTAGCAGATTTGGAAACATACAGTTTGTCCCATGCTGGGCTAACTGCACAGAAGCTGTTGGTTTGATGTTATCTATTTAGATCTCATGGTATATCTATTTTTGTGTGTGATAGACTAATAAAATCCACTGCTTTACAAGGTGTTTGCAAGCTGTGTTGATATCCCAAGCAGTGCAATAGTGATTTACTGACATCTTGTGGTGACAACAATTCTTTTGTTTTACTTATTTTCTATGGCCTGTTTTTGTAGAAATGACATGTAATTACTATAGCAACTATTGTTATATACTATACCAATTTAGCAGTTCCTTAGAAGCATGCCAACTTTATTAGTTGATTTTTAGCTGACTTTTTCTAGAATTGTGGCAATAGTATACTGCGCTGCTATTGTTAATGTAAGCTAGCAGACAACACATACAGGGCTCCATTTACTAAATGGTGATCACTTCATTTTCAGGAGATAAAGACCGTTTTCACCTGAAAACGGTCTTTATCTCCTGAAAATGAAGGCATCACCATTTACTAATGCAATGATCGCCATGGAAACCATGGTGTTCATTAGCATTCCTACCCCGATCGCCAGCCCACTCTAATGAATGCGGGCGGGCTGATCGCTGAATTTACAAAGTGTCGGCGCGGATTTTAACAATCCGTGCTGATACGTTAAATAACGCCATCTCAAGATTTAGGGTAGGTATTACAGCGGTCCCCCCATATATTCCCCTTTTTTATCCCTCTAATAGCTGTTATTAGGGGGAGGAAAACGGGGGTATATATCGGGAGACTGCTGTAATGCAAAACACTAATTAAAATGTACAAAAAATAAAAAATATAAAAATATAAAAAAACATTTTTTACATAGTTTATTAATACATTTTTTATAAAAATTCTTTAATATAATAATAATTTAAAAACAATACAAAATACACAGATTTCTTACCTGTCCTGGTGCCGCGTCTGCTTCGGTTTCCCACGCATTGCGCAGTGTTACTTGCCTTTTGGGACAAAAGTTTCTAAGTCCCAAAAGACAACTACTGCGCATGCGCAGGAACTAATGCTTCACTCGATCAGGCGAAAGTCCCGCAGATCATCGTGGGACCTCGCCGGACAGGTGAGTTATATTAAATTTGACGAAAAGAGGTGCAAGACGCGCTGCGAGGTGCAGCGAGCCTTGCACTGAACAATAACGCTCATAATGAGCGTTATAATAAATGGACCCCACAGTATTTATGCTTTCACATTTGTGATTACAAAGTAACCAGAGGCGATGGACATTTAATCAGTTACTGATCCCAGGGTTGCCAAGAGGAGGGAGGGGGGCCGACATTAATTTCCCAGGCCTGGGAATGCTTGGGGGGCCAAGACTTGGGCAAAGAGGCATCAATAAGCAGTGCAGCCACAGAGCAGATTCATATGCATGGTGCATTACACTGCTAAAAGTAAGAGCTACCTATATATGAATAGGAGCACATAGCTGGTCTGCAGCAGCTCCCTTAAATCGGAATGATGCTGGCATGACCCCAAGGTAACATTAGTGACATTCACTAAGCAGAGAGCCGCAGAGGGAAAAAAAAGGGACCAGGATACCAGAAAAGCCAAGGTAAGTTCAATAAAGAAATAAAGAATCTGTAAGTAATGGCCAGGAACTGAGGGAAAGGATTTGTGTATATGTGGGGTGAGGGGTTGAAAGAAGATGGCAGCAGACATACAAGGGAGATGGGGGGAGAAAGGATGACTGAAGGCATACTAGGGGTCTTAAAAGATGACTTGGACATACATGAGAGGGGGGAGGGGAGGTTGAAAGAATGGCTAGGGAAAACAATGGGAGTGAAAAGATGGCTAGAGGCAAACAAATGAAGTAAAAAGATGGATAGAGACATTTGAGTGGAAGTGAAAGGATGACAGGAAACATATAAGGGGCCTGAAATGATGGATACAAGAAGTGTGAAAGGCTGGCTGGGACAACAAGGTAGGGAGGGGGTGAAAGGATGGTTAGAGATATATAAGGGTAGTGTAAGGGTGGATAGAAACATACACCGGGGCTGAAAGAATGGCATGGGACATGCAAGGTATACAGAGACATATGATTTTAAAAGAGATAAAGAAATTAGAAAGTGAGCAGCCTGGGTTATGTTTTTCTAGTTTATGTATCCATTTTTATTTGGTCTTTCAAAAAAAATGAATACATTATTTCTATCAGTCAGAGAAAGCTATTAATCTTTTATTTAATTGGATTGGATAAAATGTCTTAACTGCCAAACGGCTGAGAACCCGACCACCCCTAAACACTGACAGGCAATAAGTCAGACACAAAAAAGTCATGGGACCTGATTCACAGTTAAGAGTAAAATTGCTTAACTTACCTGAATATACTCATGTGAAAAATCCGCAATACTGATTCAGAGAAAAGAAAGAACCTAGTTATCCACTCCCCCAGAGTCAGGAGTGCACCATAAGGATGTAAGTCTATCTTGCGTATAATTAGGTACGTGCAGACTTTATTAGCTGTGAATTGGTTGTGCTTTTAGCTGCTTAAAATTGCTTATGATTCAAAGATACGTAACTAAATGCACTGGTTAGGCTCTGGAAAAGTAAAAAAAAATTTATTTCAAAAAATAGCAAGTACTCTCATTAAAAAATTTATTTCAAAAAATAGCAAGTACTCTCATTAACATCTATAATTAAAATTAACCATTAAAAATAGAACAAGATCCGCAAGATCCACAAATCCGCAATGCCGTTTTAGAGAAAAGAAAGAACCAGTTAACCACTCCCCCCTGAGTCGGGAGTGCAACATAAGTACGTAAGTCTATCTTGTGCATAATTAGGCACGCAAGATAGATAAACATGACATACTTTACAAAAAACATAAACAGTTACTGCATGAAGTTCTATAAACAATGATCCAATAAATATAGAGAGTTTCATAAAACATTTAAAAAAGAATCATTTAAAAAATCAAATCAAAACAAACAACCAATATAGTTAAATAGAAGTAAATGTAATTGTGTTTGTTATAAAATTTTTAAGTTAATAAAAGTTACAAATAAACCTCAAACTTTACACAAATAATGGCAACAAAATGTGAAATCAGCATAAGATTTAATAAACAAGTATTTATTTTTTTAAATTTATACACACATATCCATTGATTAAAAACACGTCCGTGTATGTGAATCAGTTGGCCATGGTTTCTCTGCATATATTTGGGTTCTGGGCATGTGCAGTTTAACTGATCGTAAATATACGCACATAGGGCCAGATCCTGACCTACGCGTGCCCATAAGGAGGTAATTACAGACGATTGCATAGCAGGGAGTGAAAACTATAAAAAGAGAGAGGACCACTCAAAAGCGCTACCCTGCAGCACAACTCACACACTGAATTAGAGACCCAACTCTAAAATGGAAATGAACAAACAAATAGAAAGTGTGTGTATTGGCGCTGGGGTGAACTATAGGGAAAGGGGTGGAAACAAAGGAGGGAATCTGGACTAATGTCAAGAGGAAATATCAACTGGTAAACAATAAAAGAATCAAACAGGGATAGAAATCAAAAGGGATAAATATGAAAATGTCACGGAATCCAAATCTTGTGGACCCTTTTCAGGTACCAAGGGAGTAAGGTGATGCGTTAAGAAAACAACAATATTAAATAAACAATCTTAAAAACAATAATAAAAAACAAAAATATAATAATTGTAATAAAAACAATTTAAAAAACAATAAACATGTCCCAGGCTCTATGTAAAATCAAAGTGGCAAGAGTGGCAAAACAGAATGTGGTAAATAGGGAGACCGCTAAGAAGATAAATAACAGGGTCTTTATCCTTCAATCCTTTCTTGAATCCTTGAAAGGAGACAAGGGATGATAATAAACACAACCTTTAATGATACATATTAAAATACCAAAGATAAAACACATGAAAGTGTCCACTTCCCTCACTAGTCCTATATGCGTGCTGGCGATACGAGGTCCGGAGGCGGTAACTGAAGTCCCGGGAGGTACCGATGGAGGTCACGGCTCTCTTAGTCTCGGCAGAAGCAGAAGGACGGCAGGGATAGCGATGCACCTGGTTCCACTACGCGTTTCGGGCGGGAGCCCTTTCTCAAGTGCCCTCCTTTGTTTCCACCCCTTTCCCTTTAGTTCATCCCAGCATAGCAGGGAGTGCACGCCCCCTGCAATCCCTGCTCAAGGTAGTAAAATCTAAACATTACGGGCCGTATTCAGAGCTCCGGCCGCAATACTTCTTGCAACGTAGATTACATTACAAAATTACTGCGCATGCGCAGTAGCACATTTCGCAAAACTCCGACCTCAATTGCATTGCGGCCAGAGTTCTGTATACGACCCTACGTGCCTAGATTCCTACCTTAAAGTTTACGACTAGGTCTGTGGGCTTACAGCCGCAGACGGGGTCGTAACAGGCCTTCCGCCACCCCAAACTCTAATTTACATGGCTATCTTCACCTCTATGGCGGAGATATGACCATCATAAATTGGGGTTGCAGCCCCTTTATTCTAACCTCTGCCATATGTAACTATGTTATGTATGCCAGCTGGTACGCTAGCATAGTAAGGTTGTGCGCATGGGATATCGGAAGTCATAATTCCCCTGTTGTAGCTTATTCAGGATCTGACCCGTAGATTCTACACTTACTTAAGTGTGAATATGGTCCAAGGAGACTTAGGTTGCAGTTAAAAAGGGGGCACATTTTATAAATTTGTCTCTAATTAGAATGGGTGACTTTGAGTTTATTGGGCTGAAGGTGGCCACAGAAGCAATGAGAGTTAGGACACTTGCCTCGTCTAAGATTAAATAAACCATATTGAGACCAGGCGCTAAAATATGGTCACTCTATAGAAACTGGACCTTTAATCCATAGCAACGCCTCATTCACAATAAGGGTGACTATCACCAGGACCTGGCCGCCAGGACCGATATCCAATTGTTAAGTCATAAGATGGTGCATATCATGATCACTCACCTTTAATCCAAAGCCACTTCCCATGCACAATGGGGATGACTACCACCGGGACTCACCCGCCAGGACCGACATCCAATTTGGAAGTTATAGGCTGGTGCATACCCTGTGACAACCTGATGTTACATAGTCATTTCCACATGGTTAGAAAAAGAACATTCTACCAAATGAGGGAGGGAATCAAAGAGGGCAAACCTTCATTCCTCACTCCTTATAAGCACTGTCCTACTTAAGCAATCCCCACCCCTTTTTCCCCTCACCACTAGAAAAAGGCAACTCCCTGTCATGTTAGAGGGATGATCAGGCCCCAGCCTGGCATTTATAGTCACTTGGATCTATGCATTCATTGTTTGCCCTAAATAATTGTTGCTTGCATAAGTCCCCTTGCAAGTAACATCTGCATCACAAAACCCCGTAACAGAGGCCATGCAGGTTAGGGAAACAGGGCGGTGGTAAGTAGATCCACGCGGATCTATGTTCGTATGGACGCAGATCTGTGCAGAGAAGTTAAGCGTGGGCTATGGACATGGAATTGTCCATAACTCTGCACAAGAGAAGGGAGTGACAGGGGAGTTCACTCCCCTCTAGTGTATGGAACACGCACAGACGTCTAGATAAGGCCCATACATGTATAATGTGGTGGTCACAACATTTATTAGGTTAAAATAATATTCTGAATATAAAATCATATATTTTCGATACTTTACAACTTTATGAAGATTACTGTGCAAGATAGTCTTGGGTTATACAGAAAAATAAATGTAATCTGTTGATATAAATCATTGCACTACCTCCGCCGCGTCCTGCCCAAGCTCTTCTTCTGACCCGCCCACAATGTCATACTGCACGAGGCAAAAATTACCCCTAGCGCGTGTCTGTATGTGTGTGTATGTGTGTTAGGGAATTAGACATGTGGCAGAGGTTGATGTGTACAAAATTGTGAAGAGCTACTTAATATGATGCACTGTTAAATATAAAACATATGTAAAATGACAATACTGATAATACGGTCGTACTATCTGACTGCCAGGACATGTAAGACGTCCAGTAAGGTTCTCTGTGAAAGCAGGACGTTTATAATGTAGATGTGAAAATAATAATAAATTCTACATTAAGGAAATGCATTGATTATTGGCTGTAACAAGTCCTGTTCTGGTATTTTTTTTATAGGTGATTTATTTATAAGTTACTACTTTCACACAGTAAAATAGTAGTATAATTTGGAAGGAACATATCTACTAGTAATAGCAATATACAAGGCATTAGTAGAGAACATTACACAATGTACAGATCTCATAGTAATAGCAGTATATGCATTAGTAGAGCATGAACACATTACACAATGTACAGAGCCTGTCAGTGCATAAGCACTGTTGTATTTGTAGTGACCCATTTACCATTCCCACCTGATTTCCTATTGCAGCACAGGCCAGGACCATCTTCCTCCATGTCAATACGGATCACATGGCCACTAAGCCACGCCCCTTTCGTGGAACTCGCGAAGCCATGCCCCCTTTTAAATTTTCACCTTTTTTTGCTCATTTTTCAATTTTTTTTTATTTTTCAATCTGGGATGTGGGGGTGGGTGGGTGCACCACTTGGCGGATGTGGCAATACAGGTTTTTTTTGCAAGGCATGCACCCAAGGAGGCAGGCCCCTATTAGTTTGAACACACCCCTTTGACAATGCATGGGTGAGTAAATGTATCTGTAGTAATCAACTATGAGTGGGGGCAGGGGAGCCCTGTGAACCTGCTGTACTGGGGCCCAGAATTTATTGATATGCTATTTTAACAAGATTTTATTCGGTACGAGTATTCACTCAAAGTTGTGTTTCCAATTAAAAAAATGTATTGCACCACGAGGCGCCCCCTTGTCTTTGCTTTATCTTAGGTGTTTTGCCACGTGGATACAAGACCCACTGTTTCTAGGGGGAAGACGCGGTCTAAGAAATCTTAGAACCTGGTGCTTAATATCTTAATCTGGACTGTGACTTTCCAACTTATTTAATACAAACTTCTGTGCACAAAAAACTGTGAGCGCACCCTGATTTCATTTGTGTATACAGTAGAACCTCGATTATCCGTGACTCGATTAACCAGCAATTGGATTATCCATGCTGGCTTAGTGGCCATGTGATCCAGGACACGGGGGGCGTGTCCTGGATGCCGAGGAGAATGGAAGCACAGTGAAGGAGGTCCTCCGTTTGCACAGCCATCTACCTGCAATTTGGCCATTACAACAACCCTGGACCCACTCCTAGCACTGCCCTGCACTTGTACTAGCATTCACTGTACTGTATTCAATACTGTTTCAATTATCCGTGCTTTTTGATTATCCAGCCGAAGGGAGCCAGTCATTAGCCCGGATAATCGAGGTTTCACTGTATATATATATATATCTATATATATCCAGTAAAATTGTCTTTTTTAACTTTTTTGTATTAATATGATCACATGTCTTGCGTGAAGTTGTTCATAGTGTAAATACTCACTATATTTGCAGTAAAATGAAATTTTTGTTATGAAAGATTTTGTGGTTGCATTGTGTGCTGACTTGGGTTGTTGTGACAACCTACTGGTTTATAATTATATATTTATTTATTTATTTTTACATACCCCTATCTGATTCTATCTAGCTATCTAATGCTTTCTATCTATATCTGCAATACACAGTAAATTAATTCCTCTCCTCCTATCCTATTATTATGTTAAGCTTCCCTCTACTCTAGCCCATACTATTCTATTATATGCATTCACACCTCATTCACACTCTATTTACAACCTATTAACTCTTTATTACCTACCCTGCCTCCCGTTCACACCTCATATACTTTACCTGGCCTTTATTTTCTCCCCCGCTGCTCTGCGGACACCTATAAAAAAAAAAAAAAGCCCAAAAACCACAACCCGCGGCCAGCAAAAAAAAAGCCCAATTCCGCTTGTTATAAGCAGACTTGGCAACTATGTCTGTACTCTGCTGTGTCCCACTTCTACACTGTATCCTCCACTCGACAGGTTATTAGCCAGTCTGAAATATCGTGAGAACGTTATTTCAGACACTGACCAATAACCTGTCATTAGCGCCGGGTACTTCCTGCTAGCAGGAGGTGATTTGCGACGTTCAGAGAAGGTTTTTTTTTTTCTCTGTTAAATTTTTTTCCGCTGGCTGCTGTTTTAGCGCAGCGGTAAAAAAATTATTGAATGACCGAATTTTTACAGTTCAATTGCCGGCGAAGGCGTCGTATTTTTTCCAACGCAATCTTTTTTTAAAATTTCACCGGCAATTGAATCGGACCCACTAAATGAATCCCTCTCCTCCTATCCTATTATTATGTTAAGCTTCCCTCTACTCTAGCCCATACTATTCTATTGTATTCTATTCACACCTCCTTCACACTCTATTTACAACCTATTAACCCCTTATTACCTACCCTGCCTCCCATTCACACCTCATATACTTTACCTGGCCTTTATCTTCTCCCCCACTGCTCTGCCGACACCTTCAAATAGAAAGAGAGAAAAAAAAACAAGCCCAAAAAAACGCAACCCACGGCCAGCAAAAAAAGCTTCGACTCTGAAAAAAAACAAGCCCAATTCCGCTTGTTATAAGCGGACTTGGCAACTATGCTCCTCACACCTGCTGACTTCTGAAAGCCAGGGCCTAACTATCATTTTCCATATCCTGCAAAGGTGAATTTGTGGTGGTTCATTGGACTGTATCATCATGCAGTTGATTGGCACATTTATAATGTACATTGTAATACTACACCACGCCCACATGCGAGCTGATGGAAGTATCGTTTTAAGTCTGGAGTGGACGGAATGCATTTAGATTGCAATTAATGAATCAGAGAACTATTTAAATATGACATTACCATGGCAGATTGCTTTCCACCAAAGAATTGTTTAACACCTCTAAATGAATAACCTTCATAATGAACATTTACGGTAAACAACTGTGGCAGGGCACATGGACATATTAAGAGACTGGTACATTTTTTGTACCCTAGGGATCTTTAAATGCAAAGCATCAAAAGCCCGTCAAGAGATCTATTTTGCTTTAAGATTTATTGTGCTATTATAATAAACCAGCAGATGGTAGTATTATCATGCATACAGACTCGACCAATACTTTCATGCTGAAAGACTGGTGGTTTAGATTTATTTTCAATACTGTTCCTTTTATTTTGGGTTACAAAAAATGTTCAAAGATCTATTCCCTTTTGCTGGTCAAGCAGTATAAACATTAAAAAAAGAATACAAATTGTAAAACCAATATAACGAAAAAACATAATAAGAGAAAGGAAGATAAACCCAGGGGAAAGCCTCAGACAGATTGTTAGAGGAGTGTGGATGTTTTATTTGTAAAGAAAATTCTAATGATGATTTCAAAGGGGAGCCAGCAATTAGTCTTTACCAATTAATTATAAAGGTGGTTTGTAAATTATTATTATCATTTTTTTTTTTTTACATTTTCACAGCCTTATGGTGAACACAAAGGACTGTTATGCTG
The DNA here is from genome assembly GCA_011038615.1 of Limnodynastes dumerilii. Classification (NCBI taxonomy): domain Eukaryota; kingdom Metazoa; phylum Chordata; class Amphibia; order Anura; family Limnodynastidae; genus Limnodynastes; species Limnodynastes dumerilii. Next base: position 233,910 of record WWET01000531.1, on the reverse strand, counting down.
CTATATAGCACATGCAAGGATCTAGATGACCTACTAAATATCAATGGATATAACTGCTGTTCTCTCTCCCCTTTGTATGACTCATTCGTTAGAGCAAACCTTGCTAGGCAGCCATCTGTAACTATTGTTACACTTTCATACACAGTTAACACCTGTTGTATTGCTGCAGAAAAGGGAACAAGTCCAGTTCCTAATTTTTATTTATTTATATACTCTAGGACCAGATCTAGATTTGCACAAAATGGTCATTATAAACGACTGCATTTTACGTGTGTATATGCGCATTCACTGCAATTCCAGATCCTCCATATCCAACTTCTGTGATGGAAGTGTTTCTGATGGCAAGGCAGGACAGGACAAGATGCATACTTTTCTGTATGCTTGGTAGGCCGGGGGTACTTATTTAAGTTGGACAGTTAATGTTTTTTTCAGACCTTCCAGAATTAGCCATCCCCAAATTAATGGGCAGTGCAGAAAAATTAAGGTACAGTGGATGTATCTTAAGTGCGCCCATGTGGTTTCCCCTCATGCCTTTAGATCTTTTATTATATTATTATTATTGTTTATTTATAAGGCGCCACAAGGTGTCCGCAGCACCGTACAAAATACAACAAAATACAGTACAGACATACAGAGCAGAGATGAACAGCATAGTGCATATTAAAATAAAATATTAATATAAAAATATCACAAAAATACAATAAAGTGAAGCAAGCACAGAGTGCAAGGCAAAATGCGAGGTGTCAAGTTTGGCAGATCAGGGAGGAGGAGATAGAGTGCAGTGAGAGGTTAAGAGGGAGCCACAAGGTGGGGATGGGGTAAAAGGGTAGCAGAGGGGGCCAAGAGGGTACGAAGTGAGGGGGTTGTGGTAGAGGAGGGAACAACACTAGGATGAAGGGCCCTGCTCACGTGAGCTAACACATTAAGTGGGAAGGATGAACTTACGGAAGTCATAAGGAGGGGGAAGGAAGTGGACTGCTGGTGTGAGCAGAGGAGAGGGGAAAGGAAGGAATATAAGGGATAGATGTAGGATGCAGTGAGGATTGTTAAGTGGAGGAGGGGTAGGCTAGCTTGAACAGGTGCGTTTTGAGTGAACGCTTGAAGACCTGCAATGTGGGGGAGAGTCTGACTGAAGAAGGTAAGTCATTTCAGTGCAGAGGTGCAGCACGGGAGAAGTCCTGGACATGGGCGTGACATGTGGTGATCAGTAAAGAGGTCAGACAGCACTGGTTAGCAGAACGGAGAGAACGAGAATGGGTGTGCATGTTAATGAGGGACAGGGAACCGTCATCACACGCGGGGCCCGGCACCCTGCCACGGGGCCCCAACCCTATGTGACATAATTTATGACGTCACATAGGGGTTGGGCCGTCAGACACGCTTTAGCAGCAGCCCGGTGCACAGTGAAGAAGTTCCCTGCGCATTGGCCGGCTACTAAATAGCTCAGAACAGCATTATTGGCGTTAGTATACCACCGATACCTGCTGCTACAGACCTAGGTAAGTATTGGTGGGCCCCCATCAGGTCTGGGCCCGGGACAGTAGTCCCGGCTGTCCCCCCCCATTGGCGGCCTGATGAGGGAAGAGAGGTAGGGAGCAGTGAATGAGGAGATGGCCTTAAAGGTGACGGTAAGGAGTTTGAAGAGAGGTCTGAAATGGACAGGAAGTCAGTGGAGAGTTTGACATAAAAGAGAGGCTGATGTAGAGCGGTGTGAGAGGAAGATGAGCCTGGAAACAGCATTGAGTATAGATTGAAGGGGGGCAAGATGGGTGAGCAGGAGACCTATTAGGAGGAGGTTACAGTAGTCGAGGCATGATATGACTAGAGAGTGGATGAGGGTTTTAGTAGCTTCATTGGTGAGGAAGTGACGGATAATTGCAACGTTGTGTAGGTGGAAATGACAAGAATTAAAGAGGGCACGAATGTGTGGTATAAAGGAAAATGAGGAGTCAAGGATGACACCTAGGCAGCGAACTTAAGGGGATGAGGAGACGGAGGTATCACTAATTGTTATGGTGATGGAAGGGGGGAGGAAATCCTAGGGGGAGGAAAAACCAATGATTGCCATTTTGTCCATATTCAGCTTGAGGAAGCGTTTGGCCATCTGTGTGGATAGGGACGCAAGGCACTCAGAAATCTTAGACAGAAGAGACGGGTTGAGGTTAGGAGAGGAGAGGTAAATTTGAGTGTCATCAGCGTAGAGGTGGTAGTTGAACCCAAAGGTGCTGATGAGGTTACCCAGTGAGGAGGTGTAGAGGGAGAAGAGGAGCGGGCGTATAGAGAGAGAATAGGAGCTAGACAAGGACAGAGCCCTGGGGGACACCAACAGGGGGCAGAAAGGGGGAGGGTGAGCTAGGGGTTGAAACAGAGAAGGTGCAGTCAGAGAGATAGAAAGAAAACCAGGAGAGAGCATTGTCAGTGAGACCAAACGAGCAGAGGGTTTAAAGCAGAAAAGGATGGTCAACGGTGTAAAAGCAGCTGACAGATCAAGAAGGATAAGGATGGTGTAGTGGCCCTTGGATTTGGCAGATAACAGATCATTTGTCACTTTGGTAAGGGCAGTCTCAGTGTAATGGAGGGGCCTGAAATCAGATTGGAGGGGGTCCAGGAGAGAGTTGTCAGTAAGGTAGCTGATGAGACATTATTAGACGAAGCACTCAAGGAGTTTGGAGGCGAAGGGGAGAAGGGATATAGGTCGGTAGCTGGAAGGGGATGTAGGGTCCAGATTTGGTTTTTTGAGAATGGGAGAGACAAGGGCATGCTTAAAAGAGGAAGGGAAGATACAAGATGAGAGGGAAAGGTTGAAAAGATGGGCTAGATGGGAGCAGGCAGTGGGAGAGAGGTGTTTGAGAAGGTGTGAGGGAATAGGGTCCACAGGGCAGGTTGAGGGTGGCGATGGCACTTCACCCACTTATGGGCTTCTTACTTACCCTACCTCTAGCCAGGTTGATAAACAACAACTCAGTGTATCAGGTTAGAAGGTGGGTGCATAGCCGGTATAGAGTCTCTGGAGGAGTGGAAGGAAACACACCAACACGTGTTTCGCACAGATTGCTTCGTCAGGGTGTGTAACACTACTAACTATCCATACTAATAACTAGGGTAATTCCAGAGTACTGTAAAATAGCAAATGTAATTCCTCTGCATAAAAGTGGAAGTAGGGAAGCTACCAACCAGTGAGTCTAACATCAGTAGTAGGGAAATTGATGGAAACACTGTCAAAGGAACAAATTGTACAGTATCTTAAATCCAATAACTTACAGGATCCCAAGCAGCATGGATTCACTGTGGGAAGATCATGTCAAACAAATATTACTGAATTTTTTGACTGGGTCAGTAAAGTATTAGATTAAGGGGGACACACAGAATGGAAGTTGCTCAATCAATTTATAGGTAAATGCAAACAGGTGCATGAAAAGCAGGGTGCTAGCAACAGAAACACAGGAAAGGAAATGCCCCAGAAACACTGCCATTAACCAGTAACAGACTATACCATCTATCTGAAAAATAAAACGCAGAAATGTCCGTTACACATATTTAGATAAAGGGGGAGCTGTAGACATAGCTTATCTAGATTTTAGTAAGGCTTTTGACACTGTGCCACATCGCAGACTGTTAAATAAGCTGGAAACTTTGGGATTGGACTTAAAGATAGTTGCATGGATACAATCTTGGTTACAGGATAGACAGCAGAGGGTTGTAGTAAATAGAATCCCTTCTTTGGATGGTAAGGTAACCAGTGGAGTACCCCAGGGTTCTGTACTTGAACCAGTGCTATTTAATATCTTTATAGGTGATATTACCTGTGGCATCGAGGGGAAAATATGCCTTTTTGCAGATGACACAAATATATGTAACAGGAGGAATGGTCAAGAGTGTGGCAACTGCAGTTTAATGCCAAAAAATGCAAAATCATGCACTTGGGGCACAAAAACCCAAACGCTCAATATATCATTAATGGCACTAGATTAGAAACAACTGAAGAGCAGAGAAATCTAGGAGTCATTATTTAATGTAACTTAAAGGTAGCCAAAAGAAAACAAAGAATAACGAGCGCTAGCAGTTGGGGGAAATCACAATAAGCTATAAACAGTAGATATGTCTCTAGTATGACTATCTCTAGAGGGGGCGGACTGCGCAGTCTGGAGGTGAGTGCAACACCTAAAAATTGAGAACAAAAGAAAAAATTGCTGTGCTGACACTCTCAATAGAGGCAGTACAACAATGCAAGTGGTGAAGAAATAGCAAGTGGTTCAAATCAATAAAAATAGTTTTAATCTAAAAAACACAAATAAAACATGTACAATAAAATACACAAATGACAATATCAATAATAGTGTCAATAGAAAATTAAATGATATCAAAAGAGATTGTCACGAATGCTCCATCAGTTGGGCTCATAATATTGCAGACACAGCCCGCAGGGAATCACCCCTGGGAGAAATAAAGGGGGGCCCAAACGCAGGGCCGGCAACAGAAATCTTGGGGCCCGTCACACTCAATGTCCCCCCCTGTCGCCGGGCCTGCCCAAACGGTAGGTATTGCTACCATTGTGTAGTCCTGGATACTAACTTGAATGTAATAGATTCCGCTGAAAAAATGTTACTTCTAAATAAAAGATGGATACTTGAGAAATAACAATGTTGCCAATAGTATGCTGTGAGTGCAATGTGTAATCCTCATAAAAAATGCCAATGTTGGATGTAGATAAACAATAGCCGTTTGCTTTAATGAATGCACAAAGCACACACGTGGAACACAGTCTCCAAACAGTGCTTAAAGGTAGCAAAGCAATGTAATAAAGCAATGAGAAAGGCAAGTCAGATGCTTGGTTGCATAGGGAGAGGACTTAGTAGCAGAAAGTGAGAAGTAGTGATGCCCCATTATAGATCATTGGTATGACCTCACCTAGAATACTGTGTTCAGTTCTGGAGGCCATATCTCCAGAAAGACATAAATACATTAGAGACTGTGCAAAGAAGAGCAACTAAAATGGTACATGGCCTGTGTAACAAATCATACCAAAAAAGGCTAGAGGAACTAAACATGTATAGCTTGGAGCAGAGAAGGGAGAGGAGGGATATGATAGCAGCTTTCAAATACATCAAGGGTTGTGAACGGCTAGAGGAGGGGGGCATTTTTCAAAGAAAGAGGTGTAATAGAGCACAAGGGCATGAATATAAACTGGAGGGTGGTAGATTCAGAGGAAATGTGCAGAAAAATTATTTTACTGAAAGGGTGATAGATAAGTGGAATAGCCTCCCATCTGAGGTGGTTGAGGCTAACACAGTAGAGCTGTTTAAACATATTTGGGATAAAGATAAGGATATCCTAAATCTCAAACTAAATTGAGGGTAAATAGGGTCTAGGGTCAGTATAGTTTTAAATAAACAACTGGGCAGACTGGATGGGCCATGTGGTTCTTATCTGCTGTCACTTTCTATGTTCCATGTTTCTGTGTTTCATCCCCCTTGCCCGGACAGACATATGAGACCATTGCACTACTTTAAGTTTTCCTACTTGTGCGAATGTTTGGAAGTGTGGATCCATATGCAGTTTATTAGCACGTCAATACTGTGTAATACTAATTCCCACACACATATGAGAGCACCCCACTGCTTAAGGTTATTTGTCAGAAATCTGAATAGAGTAGATTGGGTAAATATATATTTGTGTGTATTGATAAATGCAGACTAGTTGGAGGAATACGTATTTAACAGGATTTTCATCCATTGTTTGTGTCATAAATTATTTATTTTATATTACCTCTGGGTATTCTTACAGACGTAAGAAATAAAGTGTAATTACTCACAGATCTATACTAGAAAGGGAGTTTTTGTGAAAAATAGTGAATGAATTTAGAAGAGATTGTGTGCTAAAAAGTGGTTGCTGTTCAGTGATGTAAGCTACTTATTATTGAAAGGAACAATCTTTTGCTAGGAAAACAGATGTTCCAGAAACAGGGATTATTTCTGAACAAACTAATTCCTGCTAGGGCTAGAAGATTTACCTCAGAAGACCTCTATATGGTCATAGCACATAACTCTTCTGTCTCCCTGTCAGCGTTTGGGTCCACATTTAGAAACTCACCCATGTGGATAGATAATCTTATATGCAGATGCCTGTCCACAGCTACTATACAGTTTGTCAAACCATTTTCTTCCTTAAACCAGAATTCTAAATGTTTTGTTTTCCATCTACCCCCTGGGCTCTGGCTTTCTGGATCTGGAAGTCAGAACCTGTGATGAATCTTGAGTCTAGTATTTATTACAGATACCCTCTTTGATATTGGAACTGTGAACTTACTATATCTGTTCTCTTGACCCAATAAATATATACCCAATATACCCAATATATATATATGATAAGGGTATATCATATATGATATTGTATCTTACCTGTGGATCGCATTGGACAGACTGCATATCTAATCTGATATATTGGTACAATGTACCATACATTTCTTCTATCTTCTTTTTTTTCCTCCACCTTCTTTATGAAATATCTTCTTGTATGTATGCTGACCATGAATGCTTCATTATATTTCTTTCTTACAGAGATCTCTTTGGAATATATATGTTATGAGGAGGATCCCGGTTAGAACGGCCCTATTTTGATAGGGCCGTTCTCTCCCAGTTAGTTTCGAACTGGCTGGGATTTCGATTGCATATGCCTCAATGAGACATAGCAATCGATCCACGGAGCACCGAATTTTCGGTGCTCCTAAAATTAAGCCTGATCCTAACCCAACCCTCCATCTACCGCAGCCTGACCCTAACCCTCCCTCCCCTGAAGCCTGACCCTAACCTTCCCTCCCCTGCAGCCTGACCCTAACCCTCCATCTCCCACAGCCTGACCCTAACCCTCCCTCCCCTGCAACCTGACCCTAACCCTCCATCTCCCACAGCCTACGCTTGCGTAAATACGCTACACGATGAAACATAATAAGCACTTAGGTCTGGATCTACCCCCTTGTGTGCGTAGGTAGCCTAACGTTATGAACTCTGGGTCCGGTCCAAAGTCTTTTTGCAAAAGTAAAGCTATAAAATTGACTCCAAACTCTTGTAGGCTAATTGTTTTTTAAACGTTCAAATATATTGCTTTCATTAAAAATATTTTTTATATGCAGCGTATGTAGTCGCATGTAGTCACAACCTGTGTACACTGTATTTGGCATTTTATAAAAGTGTGTAAATAAGGATGGTGATGAAACATATTGCTTCCATCACTTTTACATGCGGTATAGGGTGGTTGCGACAGGATGGTATCATTTGAAAGCTATTAGTTTGAGTTCACTGTAATTGTGATTTCCATTGACTTCTATTTCAAGTACTGTAGAATATACACATTGAATGCAGGTCTCTTGAGGAATTACTAGTGTATGTACTAATGGTATAATGTACTTTAGCATTGTCAGTAGTCCCATGTAGTTGATTAACTGGCTGTCATGCCAGTGGAGATTCACCCACATATTCTCAGCCTGCATTCCTCCTGGCAACTAATGGGATTTGAGCCAGGAATATACAAGTCAGTAGTATGTGACACCTCCGCCTCTTGTCTGGAGTTTTCTATCTTGTTGACCCCATAATTATCAGCATTAACAGCAGTAATGAAGTAATGAAACCTTTGCATCTCCAACACAATAAACCCTTGAGCGACGATGAGGAAATGCAGAGTTTTTATCATTGTATTACTGTTGTACATGTTAATAATTACCAAGTCCACTTCGATAAATTGCTTTAATAAAGTTCTTCATAAGACCAAGCTTTAAATGCATTAAAGGTAGATGTACTTTTTCCAAATTGGTGAACTGACAACATTTTTCTTTAGTTAGTGATGTTTGCTTTGGTCATTGCTTCTGAGTGTTATGATATCTTCATTCTCCGCCATCCCTCTCACAAAGAAAACTATAGTATTTTGGGAAAGCAAGTGGTAGTCCAAGCAAAAGGGAAATGACTAAATGAATTACCAAGGCAATATGCATTCTACATACTTCATTTTATTCAGTAGGAGTTTTGTGCTACCGTATGTTTCTTTCATATCAGCAGCAGGTTAGCTGTATGATGGAAGCTTATTTCTGTTGTGGAGTAGCTCAGCTTTTAACTAACCTTAGAAGATTCTTTAAATAGACTCCAATCCGTTTTGTACTCGTGCTTCCTTAACAGAATTAACATCATTGCATGAAACAAGTCCATCACCAAGGAAAAAGAAATCCTCAAAGCTGCTATGCTTATATCTAAAAACACATATTTTTATTTCTCATTTTGGAAGAACCTCCAGTCTTTCAGTCTAGAGTTTAAAAGTTCTGTTTGCTTTTTAGATAGGTTTATATTTCAGATCAATGTAACCACACAGTGGCTTCAGCAGTTTACTTGAGCTACTCCGGACCGTTTTGAAGTCCGACTCATTTCCCTGCTATTAATCTCATCATCATATACAGCGCATTGGACACACTCATTATCAAGACATACCTATGGACTCGTGTCTATGGACGCAATACTCCAGCTGCCGGACACCCATGTTTCATTTTGGACTCTATTGCCACGTTTTATTGATACTTTTTGTTTTATGTTTTTTGGTTTTGTATAACATTCTCTATATAACTATTATTTATATTCTCATTTTAACTGCATTTTCTTTGACTGCTACTACGTATGGTACACCATCTCACATTATCTACTTGTTGTTGTCCATCCAATTAGAACAGCCACCAAGAAACTGTCATCCTGTAATAAAATTGTCATTTTTTTGATTGTATATAAGTAGTTACCTTGAGATACCACTCAGCGCCTGGGACTATCTTCCTATCATTTGGTATTAAAAAGTATACACTGAACATTCAATGTATGCTTAGAAAACAAAAGCAAAAGTAACTTTTAAACTGCGGGCAATAGATTCTAAGAACATTTTTAAAATCAGCATAGAAAATACATATATAATACCACCTGAGGTGCCTTGTGACAAAATCTTTCTTACCAGTGTTATTGGTCAGATTTCCAGATTGGTTGATCGGACTGATATTCGCTTTAGTTTATGGCCAGCTTTAGACTGCAGTGTAAAAAACCTTTATCTAATAGTTACCTAAAAGCATGACCAAATATGGTAAATTCTGATCTTTTAAGCATTTGCATTGTTCTTCTGAGTACCTTTCAACTTTATATCAACTTGAAAGAAGACATGTGGAATCTCATGCTGTATATGTAATCAGAATCTTTATAATGAATTAATGGTAGAGGGCCGTATGCAGAGCTCCGGCCGCGTTGCATATGGCTTTCCGATATGAGCTGCTGCGTATGCGCAGTAATTTTGTTACGACATCTACAAGATTTGTACACTATATTGGAGACAGCTTTTTGTGCATGTTTTTAGAGCCATTTCTATGGGCAGGCGAGTCGGTCAACTGCACGGAGAGCCACCCAAAGTGTCCCAAAGGGGGGCACCCAGCCTGATGGTTTTGTGTCCATTCCTCTTACTTGCACTGCTCAGTAATTAAGTACTGCCAATGCAAGGTACTGTTTTTTGTATAGAGGAAGAGGACCGCATATACGCAATTTACGTAAGGAAACAATACGTAGATTACGTAAAATAGTTACCACACATGCTTAGGAGCCACTATCGGTATTTTAAGACCATATGTGCAACACGTACGGTGTTGTGAATCCGGGCATAGATGCTGACTCCTACTTTTAGCATGGACAAGCTCACTTATGACACCTCTCTTTTGCATGCATGTTATCTGGCAACTTGAAAGTGTTTAATTTTCATTAAATACTTTTTTATCTTTTAAATCATTTTCCTACATTACGGACTATAAACTTCATTAATCAAAGTTTTGTTTTACATTATATAAATCTTATGTAAAAAAAAACTATGCAGTACTCTCATAGTTCAGTCCAGCCTTAGCACCAGATTTATTAAGCTGTGGGTTTGGAAAAGTGCAGATGTTGCCCATAGCAACCAATCAGATTTTAGCTCTCACTTTCCTACAGTATTACATACTACATAATGTCAGCTAGAATCTGGTTGGTTGCTATAGGTAACATCTCCACTTTTCCAAACCTGCAGCTTAGTAAATCTGGCCCTTAGAGTAAATTTTTGCGGCATCAAGCCCCGTCCCGACCCCTATTTCAAGTAAAAACGGGTCAGTATGAACCAGGGGCGGAGCCTAATGACACGATTTGCATAACCCACGTCATTAAGCCCCGCCCCTAGATGCGTCGCTAGCTTCTCTTCGGGATCTCCCGGAGGGAAGCTGACAAAAGTCGGCAACCATGAGTTAACACTCAAATGATGCAATCTTTGAACTAGGCACTTCTAGATATCTATGTGTATGTGCTACACTGTACATCATTCTACCTGACATCCTCTGCTTCTAAGGAAATGTAAAAAGTCCCAGTATGAAGTTAGACTTGGTATAGCTTACTGCATACAGGACTTACAGCAATACTGAGCAATGCCATGCAAAGCATTTTATCCCACATTTTCCTCATCCAAGCATTTTTGCAAGTTGTTAATTCTTTTTTTTCAGGCAATTTTTGTGCCCTGGGCTCCACTATGTCTAGAAACAGCCATACATGTTTTCAACATACTTTTCCCCAGTCTCTTTCACATTCTCCATTTTTAACATATGTCATCATTTTTAAGTTTATTGACCTAATGAAGATCACAAATTATGATATTGTTTTAGTATTTAGTGAAAGAAGAAGGTGAAAAGTGCCTATCCAGTGATTTGCTTTCCTCTTTGTGTAACTGGGCTTATCATATTCATCATCACAAGTAAGTAATTGAGAAGGTGTCTCCATTAACAACCACCTAAAAAACTGTGTCAGTTAAAGCTATGGAAAATATTTCTTCCATAGTGCACATAAAACCCTCATTATAGCGGATTTTATGTAGTGCCAATGAAGATACAAATAGTTTTTTAAAAATCAGTTCATTCATTTAAACCAGGTGAGTGACAGCTGGAAGCTCAGGAACGGATTAAATTGTACCTAATGGAATGGGTCACCTGTTGGAGGGTCTGTGGTAGTTACAGTACAGCAGTTGGAGATTCTGAAAGGCACTTAGGGAGAGACAGCCATTTTGAGGTAGCCCCTGCTGTGTGTGTGTGAGAGAAAAGGGAGCCTGAGATGTTTGAGAGCCTGAAGGATTAATAAGAAAAAGAAATTGCAAGAGAGTTTAAAACTAGGAGAGTTTTCCAGATACCTGAGCAGAGAGGAGCCACCTTGGACACAAATTCTTGAGGCCATTGTGGATAAGTAACCCATGGTTACCTAGTTATTGACGGATGTGGGTCCCTACTTCGAATGGCCCTATTTCGATAGGGCCGTTCTCTCCAAGCCAGTTCCGAACTGGCTAGGAAATCGATTGCTTATGCCTCGATGAGGTATAGCAATTGATCTCTGGAGCACCGCACACGCACAATAGGTAAGTAAAAAAAACCTCTCACCTCTCTGCGGCGAAAATGAATGGTATGCCGCTCACACTCAGTCATTCATAAAAAAAAAATAGAAAACGGCTGCAATTTGAAATAGAGACAGCTGAAAAGGTACTTTAGACTGTCTCTCTTTCTAAAAGTAGCCATTCAGACCGGGGACTCACAACGGTTATTGATATACCTGGACTGAGTTATTTTACTACTAGTCTGGTAGGATGCAGGTGAGGAGACCTGAAGAATATTTTATAACACCCTTTTCAGGACTGTGATATAGTAACAAGGGTATAGAGTAGGGAA
>WWET01000531.1:192613-204191 GCA_011038615.1 Limnodynastes dumerilii | reverse complement strand
AGCAGGGTCTTTACACATTAGGAGGCAATCGATCATTGGACTAGAAATGATATGTCTTTTCTTCTTAGAACATGTTTAGCTTGCACTCATCTCCCAAAGGCAAAAATCAACAGAATGTGATAAATAACAAAACAGGTTGCATAATGATACTTGCTTTATAGGTTTTTGCAATGTAGGCATACAGTGATATACTATACATTTAGAAGGACATTTCCCAGTACATTAGATTATGTCTATATGTCATGTCTTCAGTGTGTTGGGATGCTTTTATCAGACATTTACTAGTTAACAAAACTGATATCACAAAAGATTAAAGATTAGGGATTGGACCCCAACCTCTGCAGCTGCTGTGCTTGAAACACCCCCATTGCATCCATCTTTCTGTGCATGCAGTGGAGACCACTTCCCTTGCATGCAAGGGCTTCTGAATGGAAGATTCTACCTTAAGATTTACACACTGTCCTTACTTTAAAAAGAGTTTGGTACAGAAGTCTGGATTATACAGAAAAAGGCTTAACAAAGCCCTTAATGTACAATTATCCTACCTCCATCTACATGCTGTATGCAGACTGACCTGCCAATAGAAAGACTTCCTGAGAATCCAGATACATAATGAAAGGTCTTAGTGTGCTCATGAGCACAAGAAAAATAGTTTTCCACACCTTACATACCTCTGGTTTATACCTAAATGTCAGACTTTCCTACTGCTTCTGCTTTCAGCTCAGGGACAGATTATGAGTGCAGTCACCCAGGTGCATGGAGGGTTCTGAAGATTTTATGGTCATTGGGTACTTTCATTGGGTGATTCATATTATATAGCCTCCAAGTGATATAACCAGTAATTTTTTTCTTTATTATTGAAAGCTGGGAATGTGACTTTAGTACAAAACACAAAATGTGAACAGCCTACCCCTACTCCATTTAACATCCTCAGTGCATCCTACATCTATCCCTTCTTTTTCCTTCCTTCCCCTTCTCCAACGCTCACTCCGGCAGTCCACTTCCTTCCCCCTCTTATGTCTTCTGTAAGTTCATCCCTTTAACTTAGTGTGTTAGCTGGCATGAGCAGGGCCCTCCATCCTAGTGTTGTTCCCTCCTCTACCACGCCCCCCTCACTTCGTAACCTCTTGTCCCCCTCTGCTACCCTTTTACCCCTTTGGCTCTTAATCTCTCACTGCACTCTATCCCCTTCTTCCTGATCTGTCAAGCTTGACACCTCACATTTTATATTTATATTGTATTATATTATATACTGTGCTGTCCATCTCTGCCCTGTATGTCTGTACTGTATTTTATTGTATTGTATTTTGTATGACGCTGCAGACACCTTGTGGTGCCTTATAAATAAACAATAATAATAATAACAGGGTCCAAAGGAGAAGAGCCCCAATCATCCCTGCCACCCCAAAGCCAATAAAGATTACTTGGATGAGCAAAATCAGTGGGACCCCTTCACCGAAGCTAGGGAACCCTCAAACTTGTCCCTGGGCTCATCATAAGGGTCTCCCAGGGTACGACAACTTTACCTCTCCCTCTTGCCAAGCAACTGGACAGCAGTGGGTCAGAGGGGGTAGAAACCACAGGACCACACAATCCTCCTAGATCTCAGGAACTCAGAGCTAACCCATCAATCTGTGAAAAAATGACACAAAAGTGAAGGCAACAAAACAAAAAGAGAAAATGAATAGTGCTGAGTGGTACGGCCGCAGCCTAATGGCCGGGCAGAGGAACAAAAATTCTCCTGCCAAGCCAAAGGTCCAGAGCAAGGGAGACGAGTGCTTAAAAACCGTGTTCAGTAGAAATATTGCCTATGAAAGTGCCTTACTATGCCACTGGGTGAGTGTGTTTCAGGCACCTCTGGTTCGCCATTCCGAAGGCACATATTTTCTGGCTTTCAAAGCATCCTCAGCCCAACGACCCGAGGACCAAGGCATCTCTGCCAATCAGAAGGGCTCTCACCCCCTCCTCAAGAACAGATACTAAATTCAAAAGACGAATAGACCAGTGATGTAACACTCAGGGCCAAGTCTGGGAGGCTGTGTATGCACCCTGGGCCCTGGGTTTGGTAAAGTTCCATGAGCCCTGGGGCCCCCAGAAGTTAATTGCCAATACAATGACAACTCTGCAGGCAAACGTTTATGCTAAAACCACCAGGATTATGTATACAAATGCTCTGTAATCTATGTAGTAATAAAGTAAATGACTCATTCATACATTACAAGGGAATTTTTTTTCCATGTTTGTCCATCAACTATTGACTATTAAATAAAGTTTCTTGAATAAAAACAATAATAATAATTAATAAAAATAATATATAATCATCATCATTTTATTATTATTATGATTAGAATTACAAATACATAGATTTAATTAAAATGTGTACCTTTTGTTTAGTTGCTTGGAAAGCCCCTCTTTAATACACCGCATATTTATTATGCATTGTTTAACAGTCTAGAGGTTGGTCATCTCACACAATGCTGCAATACTTAGTTAACAATTGTTCCTAATTTGATTTGTAGACACAGTCTAATTAAATGTGTTTTCCATAAAGGTTTTGTCCCTGAGAATGCTGCTGTGTTTTACTGATAATTACAGAGAACAAGGAAAATGTTTAAGGCCAAATGAAATTCCCAGCATCTACTAATATGATTTATTGAAGATGATTATTTAAAATAGAAAAGAATTGTATTATGAACATGTACATAAGTCACGGTTGGAGCATTGTGTCTGCCTAGAGTACAAAGTGAGTGATGTGCGTAGATGCAACTATCAAACAGGAAAATGTTCCTGGAAAACATATCCAATTATTACCAACTTATTTTAGAAAAGTAAAACCAATTAAAAAAAAGTAAGAGGCATTGAGCTCTTCTAAAGTGCGGCACGGAATATTGCACCACCTCCTACATAAAGGGTTTCCCTAAGGGACCCCTAACTACAGACCCCTGCTGCTATATTTACAGCTCTATAACACAGCATAGACTTATCCACTGAGTTCAGAAGAAGGGTGGTGGAGGGAAGCGTGAGATGGACATTTTGGACTGACTGTAATGATTTCCATTACGAAGCAGACTTTTCATTCCTCTCTATTTTCAAAAACCAAACCAGGTTTACATGCTGGAGAATGATCCACTTTACTGTTTTTCATGTTCCTCATGAATATCAGCAGCAAACATGTGCAGACAGATTTAGTTGTATCAAGAGAATTACAGTATACTTGCATGCACTTAAACCCCTTAATTTGCACCTATGGTCCCTAATGGCCTAAGGAGCCATATCTGCAACCTAACTGCATATAAGCATTCAAGCAAAGTTCTTTTAATCTGTAGACCGCGCTTTACGCAATCTACGTACAGACATGGTATGTGGATAGCGTAAATAAGCTACTAGGCATGTGTAGTAGCTCAATTCTTGAAACAACGTAAGTAAGACGAAAACTACGTAACTGTGAATCCGGACCAATAATCCGAACCATAAAAATGTCATCTATAAACCTATGCAGGTAGTTTTCCCAGTTGAATAAGGAAGAGGCGAACCTCAAGGTGCTGTGTAACTAAGGCTGCCAAACACTCCTAGGAGAGTGTCGCTCCACTCTCTAGAATCAGTATTGAGAACAAACAGAAAAACTAGGTGTAAAATATATAAACTTTCTATACTATATTAAGGTGCTCAGTGTGATATTAAACTACATGGCGAGGACAGCACACCTGAAGCTCCAGTCTTGTCTGCTCTCCTACACCGCTCTGTAAGACTTAAACCTCTGACTTCCTCTGTCTCACAGTGCGCAATATTATGCTACACGAGCTGTGCTCCTTATACCTTTTATCAGTCATGTGTGTTTTATATTTCTATGTATTATTTGTCTGTCTCAAATCCTGTAATAAAGTGAAAGAATTTTTATTGAACTGCACATTTCCACATTTTTTTGTCTTTTCCAATTACAGCAATGATATGATGACTAAGAGGGCTGCAATTTAAACTTGGGCAACAGTGAAGTTTAAAGCTGGCCATACACTAGAGTGATTATTGGCCCGATCCTACAATTATCGCGGATCGGGCCAAAAATCGCTCTAGTGAGTGGTACAGATGGATTTGTAAAAACTCAGATTATCGTCTCAGACAGGCTCTGGGGCGATAATCTGATCAAAGGGAATTCACAATTGATTATCAGCCCAAGGGGACGATATCTTGTAGTTTGTGGGCAAGTCCGATTATCAGACCTTGTACCTCTACCTCCTGGCTGTAGTTTCCCCGTCTGTCTGCCTGACTGAGTCAGACAGACGGGGAAACTGCAGTCAGGAGGTGGAGGTGCCAAACACTACTGTGAGCTAGCTGTAGAACCTCTCACACTGACAGCTGTCACAGCTATGCACAGAGAGGACACAGCGCTGTGCAGCCTCTCAGTGTGAGGTTCTACAAAGCGCTGCAGAACCTCTCACAGTCTGTAAAATTTCATTCAGAAATTTTTGTTCAGTCACCCAATAGGCTGGCTGCATGGGACTCCCAACCAATCAGAGTGAGACTGCATGATCTTATTCAGAGATTACCGCTCCCAGCTTCTGCTGTGTGTGGCGCCGATATCGGGACCTTTCCCTAGGGGAAAATTGTCCCAAATATTGCCCACCACATGCTGGGAGCGATAATTGCTCTAATGTATGGCCAGCCTGGAACCCCTTGTAGAAATCTAAGAAGCTTTGCCTATTTTTAAATACAACAGTGGACTTTTTTTGTGTGCTTAAAAAACAACTCCTGGGGCCAGATTTACTAAGCTGCGGGAAAGGAAAAATGGAGATGTTGCCCATAGCAACCAAGCTGACATTTTCTAGTATGCTTTAGGAAAGTGAGAGCTGGAATCTAAAAGGTTACCAAGGGCAACATCTCCTCTTTTCCTTTCCCGCAGCTTTGTAAATCTGGCCCTTGGAGTTTACACACTCCACTATGAACTGTGAGTGCATATATCAAATCTCTGCAATCTAGTTTTTTTTTCCTCTTAGAAATATTGAATATCTTTTGGATAATTGACTTTTGTTTTTATTTTACATTTATATTTATTTTATATGTTTATTTGTAATTTGTATATATTTTTTCATTTATTTATTTTTATATTTTTGGTATCACTGTCTATTCATTGCACTGCACTTTATTGGATGTCTGTATCATATTAAGATACTGTGTTTTTTTAGCACTTTAATATTTGTTTACAAAAACATATATTGTTTTGCACTTTATTGAATGTTTACACCAAATGATTTGCACCTTTTGAAAAAATCTATCTAATGTAGTTTTCCCAGTTGTCTACTTCAGAGCACTGCTGTATTAATTAATTAATTAGTGCCTCATTATAAATTATTCATGGGTCCAAGACTCTATCCTAACTAGAGTGAAAGAATCTGGGAGCATCTCAGCGGTTTATACTGATTTTCTCCTCAGTATAATACCACTATAAGCCAAATTATAAACTGGGGTAGTATATTGTTGCATTTTAACGATCTGGGGGTACTATTGTGTGGCATTTTTTTATTATAAAGTATTAATATTACAATATCAATAAAATATAATAGATAGCAGCTGATATTAGATTTTATTAAACACAACAGTCAGAATAATAAAATCACTACAAATCAGGTTTTTATATTTTGCAAAAAAAACACATCTATAGTAACAGTCAAAATGCTATTGTGAATGAAATATAAGAAATACAGCAATAAGAACCTTTTTTGTTAAAAAAAAAATGTTTTTTGGGGCATTTTGCATTAAAATATGCATTTTTAACATTATAATATTCAATGTGTGTTAATGTGAACATAGTTGTCCATAGATTTATACAGTAGATGATTTTCAAAGCTCATTTTGTGTCTTTTATTTTCCAATGAATATCAGCTACAAACCATAATGTGCTATAAATTCTGTTATATAGTAGTCATGATACATGTCCAGTAGATATACTGTATTAAGCAGTAAATATATTGTGACATAAACAGTTACGTATTATTGTAAAGCTTTCTATGTATAGAAATTGAGTAAGTAGTATAATAAAGGTCATTATTGATTTTACACTACTATAAAGAGACAGCACTGTATAGATGACCTTCTGTAAAATGCAACATGCATACACAGATGGCCACTAATTGCCACCTCGACATATAGTCAGAAGCTTGGCAGATAAAAAGCAATTAGGTATCTAATCTTAGCTTTGAAAAATCTGTAAGTCAGTAATTAACCATGTTAGTTATTAACTCTTACCTTAACAACATATGTAAAACATAGACACAAATAAATTAATAAATAACCCCCCCCCAATGCCTACCTTAAGATCCTGGCTGTGAGAGAAGATCTCAGCCGGGAACCAAGGAGGTCACATGACACCTGGTGAGGAAGTCTCTTTCACACTATAACAGGGTGGATGACTCATCGCTATTGCAGAGCTGGAGGCATCAATGTCTCTCTCTCTGCAGGTGATGACTCATAGACAGCCTGTCAGTGAAGGATTCGTGAATTGCTTGAGATATCTCAAATGTCATAGATGCCCACACAGGCACACTGGTCCCAACCATCTTTGTACCCAACTTATATATCTCCAGCCATTATTATAGCCCCTTATTTGTCCCAGTCATCAATGCATCCCCATTGTTTAGCCCAGCCATCACTGTAGCTCACTGTTATGTCCCCAGCTATCACTACACACCCTTATATGTCTCTAGCCATTATTGCAGACCCCTAATACATCCCAGCCATCATTGCAGCCCTGCTTGTATGTCCTAGCCATCACTGAAGTCCCACTTGTATGTCCCAACCGTCACTACAGCCCCCTTTGTATGTCTCAGCCATCATTGCAGCCCCCCTTGTATGTCCCAGCCATCATTGCACTCACCCTTGTATGTCCCAGTGATCACTGTAGCCCCCTTTTATGTCCCAGACATTATTGCAGCCTGCTGGTATGTCTTAGCCATCATTTCAGCCCCCTTTGTATGCCCCAGCCATCATTGCAGATCCCCTTGTATGTCCTAGCCATCACAGTAGCCCCCTCAACCTTGTATGTCACAGCCAGGGCCGCCATCAGGGGGGGACAGCCGGGACTATTGTCCCGGACCTGATGGGGGCCCATCGATACTTTCCTAGCTCTGTAGCAGCAGGTATCGGCGGTATCCTACCGCCGATACCTGCTGCTCAACGCTATTCAGTAGCCATCCAATGCGCAGGGAATTTCTTCCCTGCGCACTGGTCCATTGTTAAAGCATGTCTGCTTGGCCCCGCCCTATGTGACATCACCAATAATGTCACTTAGGGGTGGGGCCCTGGTCACAGCCTGGTTGGAGCCCTGGTCACAGCCATCATTGCAGCCCCCTTGTATGTTTCTGTCATATATGTATCAGTTTAGATCTTTGAGCCTGCAAGCCAGGACTGAAGCATTATAGCGACCACAGCTGTAGGCGCTTAATAAAAAGTTAGTTCCGGATGTAGAGCTGGGTCTCTCTATTCCTGGACAACTCAGGTAATTGGCCTCAACTCAGAGTGACATCAAACTTGTGTTATGCTGAAGCTTCGTTTTTTGGTTTGTGTTGCACATTTATCTCAATCTTTGATTATAGGAAAGTTGGAAACCTTTTCTGCTTGGTCATAAAATTAGTATCTGAGTGCAATTTCCTGTTTGGTGGCTTGACAAGTTGAGAAAAGGGAAAGGTTGAAATAAGAGTAGAAGTAGGAATAAAAAAAATATACTTTCTGACCTTCCTTCATTACTATTGCAATGTAATTGTGTAATGAGAGACTGGATCCAGACTTCTGCAAGAGGGGTGTTTTCTAATCTCTGGGATCACAAAATGGCTGCATTTTCCAAAAGTGCATGTGCCACTTTCCCAGGGCAGATCTTGATAACCTGGGTCCAAAGTTTGGTTGAGGGGTGTTCCTGATGCCATGTCAGGAAGGAGCAGGGTGTGGGTGGATCATGCGCTAAGTGTGCGGTGGGGGCGGGGGAATGACAGGACAGTGAGGATGTGCTAGGCTCCTCAGGACTATCCTGATCTCCAAGCTGTCCCTATTTTATGTGAGGATTGCAGGATTCTAAAGGTGTATTCTAAAGTGATTATTCTAAAGTTTATTCTAAGGTGATTCTAAACGCATTCTACAGATACTCTGTATCTGATCACAGTGGGATACCCCTGCCAGTGCGCTCGGGGCTCCGCAGCTGGACCGGGACTCTATATTCGGTCCAAGAACTCTGTCTGTCTGTCTGCTAATTCTGTCTGCGATCTCCTTCAAAATGAGTTATATATAAGTGGAATGTTGTTTTTACATTAATAGCTTGCTTTATCAAATTCATGTCTTTCAGTAGCTCAAGTGGAACTCTCATGATGACCGACCAATGATTGTTCCATGCTGCGGAAGCAGAGCCTTAAAAACTCTTCATGAGATGAAAACAGGTTCCTTACTGTGTCCATAATAGAACACTGCCTTGCCGTATCTCTGCTGGTGCCCTGTGCATAGCCTAGAAGCTGAAACAAGTCATGTACATTAGAAAAGATAACTTTGTTTTTTCTTCACTTTGTTGCATCAGCAACAACATATAATTAACAAAACCTGCTAACACTGCTCAAAAGCTGTTTAGGAAGAATGACAAGAGTAAGAATTCCCCCCACTATTGTCTCTTTGACATCATCCTTACTTTATAATAAAAGCAATGTACTTAACTGATGGGGGTGAATTTTCACTAGCAAGCTCAAAAAAGTTATATCTGAAACCAACAGAAAAAAGATGAAAAAAACTCAAAATACATATATAAAAGTGTCAAAAATGTAATTGAGAAAACATTTCACTTCATTACCGACATAATTCTTTTTCAGTTTATTTACCAAAATAAATCATTTTCCCTTCGCACGTGTCCAAAATATCTTAGCATCTGTAAAATACGTATTTGTAGGAGCATAAATTCACAACAAACCTTGCACAGCCGTCCAGGTTGTCACTACTTACCAGGGACTGGATCCAGAGGTCTGGCAGTCAGCACAGAAGAGGTGAGTGAACTCCCCTGTCACTTCCCTCTTTTGTGCAGACTTTTTTATGACTTACACTGCCAAAAGACAGTCTTAAATGCAGATCAGTGGTCCTTACAACCGCTGTTTAGGCAAGCGGAAGTGATGCACCGCCTTGATGCACGGATATCCAAGCGTATGGAACTAAATTCTGTACGCCTGGCTTTTCAAACTGTAACCTTTGGAGCACACTTCCAAACAGCCAAATTTGGCAACTAGCATGGGGAATTCAGCTGTCGTATGGAGGTTAGGTTCCGTTCCCTGATTTTTATACATGTACAAGGCAGTCATCACTTTGCTGCAAGTAGTTATTTGTTAGTTTTACAAATAACGCTTATTGAGGGCGTCAAAAGCGAGTGATAAGTGTTGCAGATTTTTGGACTAGTAAAAGGATGTTTTACAACTTTCCTTACAGAGATGGTGGGATGGGAGCAAAAATGTCAGGGTAGAAAAGGGATTCACCTACAGCCGCCACTCAGAATATAAATAAATACTTCCCTGCAAAGGTTCCAATTAAACCTCACCTTCCCCTGATACACTAAGGGAAGTAACAAACTATCTAACATCTAACAAACTACTGATTTAAATGATAAAAGACTCCTCTGGGAGTACAGTAACTATACTAACATCGCAACCATTGTAGGTCTGATGAATGACTGTGTATATGTTTTTACCACTACTGCGGGATTTACTGCCTGCTGATTCATTCTGCACATGCCTCTCAGTATGAATCTCTTGTTGTTTCATGCGCTTACTGTCTTTTCATTTTATTTTTATTTTCTATTACAAAGTCAAGTATTTGGAATGTAATTTGAGCTTGCATAAAGATTGTATATTATATTGGGGGAATATATTGCTAGCAGATCATTTTTTTCTTTCGTATTTTATGTTTCTTTATAATATGTTTAAAAATGAAAAAAATAGGGTTCCATATGATGAAAATAATTACGCTATTTACCTTAGCGCATGGAAGTTTCACTTTCTGAAAACTTTATGTGAATTTATTTTTCTTTCTACTTTATAGTAGTCATTTTTTACTGTTTATATCCCCCCTACCCATGAAATGATTGTAGCATCTCACTCCTACTGAAATCATGTTCCCTGCATTCAATTACTTATTGCATTACTGAGACTAAAGATCGTTTTACATACGCAGCGTGGCTAAGTTACGCACTACAGAGGCTGCACTCCCCCTGGCACTCCCATAGCATGTACGTAACTTAGCGTTTCCTTGAGTATCTCTGTCCGTACATAGGGCCTGATTCAGAGATACGATATTATCGCTATTTAGGTGCGTATATTTAGGATCTTAAAAATTCGCATCATTGTGCATGCGTAGTAATAGTGCAACGCCGTCTACGTAGAGGTTAGGATCCTAAATTTGGTAAGCGCGGACCTGTGAATCGATCGCAAGCACTTAAGATCCGAAGTGCTGCGTAAATCTAGGACTCGAAGGATTTGCATAGATATGGGTGGGGGGAGGCAGGGAGATGAGGGAAAGTGGGCGCGGGCAGACACTTAGGATCTTAAATAAACGCAACTAATTCACTTAAGATCTCAAATGACAGTGCAGCGTTAGGGTTAGTCAATGCTGGTCTAACTTTAAGATCCGCCGCTGTTTGCAAGGGGAGTGACTGTTTATTAGGTGGGTTGTAACCTGCTCCGACCTGCCTCTTAGATTCGTATATTTGAGATCCCATCAGCAGCGGATCTCTGAATCAGGCCCATAATGCCTTGTCATACGTAAGTGCCTAACTCAGCCCATACGCTACAATTTAAAGGCCTCCCCTCACCCACAATGTGTATATGCGGCTTACGTGGAGATGTAACATCCAATCGTAAGGAGTTATGTAGAAGCTACGTATGATCACAGTTACGAGGAGTAACATCTGCCGTGCGCATGCGCACTGCATTCCTCCAGCCAGATTTCCGCATGCCACGAGCATAAATTGACTGTCGTTATTAAGCCTGGATCAGACCCATGGTCATTGGCCAACTCTTACATAAGGTACCTCACCTTCCACTAGACCATCATGCATAACTCTGTAATCACTACCCAGCAGTGGTGAAATACCTTGTCCCTCTCCTTATCAGCTCTTCTATCCTCCCTAAATGCTAAATTACTTTTAGTAAACTCGTAGACTTGTCCAAATGAAATTGCCTTCAATGCACAAAAGCACCTGTGAAAAAGCATACACACATAGGGGGATTAATGGTAGCTATAACAGAGGCAAAACATTAAATTAAGCTTTTTTTAAATTAGTAAATCTGCAGATGCCATGAATAGAAAATAAAGATTTGAAAGTAATCTATAGGATTCATACACAGTAATAAAAGAGATTACCCTAGCTGGCACCCGCACTCTGCTATTGACCCTGGAAGTGCCAACCTTTCCGAGGGATAGCTACGGCTCTAATTGGGAAAATCTATCTACAGTATATAATGTAACAATTATAGTCATCAAACTTCCTATTTGAATGGAAACGAAAGATTTTTTTAAACATATAATTGTAAACTAAAACACACACACACACATCCATACACACACACCC
>WWET01000531.1:176664-189513 GCA_011038615.1 Limnodynastes dumerilii | reverse complement strand
TACAGCGTGTATCATGACGTTACTATAGGTCAGTGTGTTAGCCCTTACAGCGTGTATCATGATGTTACTATAGGTCAGTGTGTTAGCCCTTACAGCGTGTATCATGATGTTACTATAGGTCAGTGTGTTAGCCTGTACAGTATGTATCATGACGTTACTATAGGTCAGTGTGTTAGCCTGTACAGTATGTATCATGACGTTACTATAGGTCAGTGTGTTAGCCCTTACAGCGTGTATCATGACGTTACTATAGGTCAGTGTGTTAGCGCTTAGTGTGTATCATGATGTTACTATAGGTCAGTGTGTTAGCCCTTACAGCATGTATCATGATGTTACTATAGGTCAGTGTGTTAGCCTGTACAGTATGTATCATGACGTTACTATAGGTCAGTGTGTTAGCCCTTAGTGTGTATCATGACGTTACTATAGGTCAGTGTGTTAGCCCTTACAGCATGTTTCTGTTTAGTTAATATGACTTGCACTTGTACACTTTCTTTTTTCATATTTTATTTCTATCAGATCTGTTCACAAGGGAGGTAGAATCTTTTCAGTGAAACGCTTTTTAATAAGTCATGAAATACTGTAGCTCTGAAAATATGAAGAGGTCAAAGGAGAGTTAAGCTCCATGTTAAAAACAATTGCATGTACAGCACGAATGGTAAAATATCAGATAGACATTATTCTGCTTATGGTAAAGTTTCCCCATTTGTCTTGTATTTATAAGCTCCCAAAGAATAAAATGTGGTTTTCATTTGTTAGTGTGAAAGCCCAGAGAGAAAGTGTAGTCAGTAGCAGCATGGGCCTCAAAGGGGAGGCACAGTCTAGATCCTGTAACAATGTGCCCTTTCTGATCACACCCAGGGGCACTCACATGGAGGGCATCCCCCAGATTCTAACTGTGGGACAGAACCTCTGTAGATGTCTGGGGCCAGTTTTACTAAGCTGCGGGTTTGGAAAAGTGTAGATGTTGCCTATAGCAGCTAATCAGATTTTAGCTCTCTACATACTAGAGAATGTCAGTTAAAATCTGATTGGTTGCTATGGGCATCATCTTCACTTTTCCAAACCTGCAGCTTAGTAAATCTGGCGCCTGGTCTGTTCTCATGGCTTTTCTTCCTGGGCATGGAACACTAGTATGTCTGTACAAGTGCAAAATGGTTGCCCTGTGTGAACAAGACAACTATTATGTGCATGTTCCGTAAAGATGTTTCCTTTGCTCATCTGCCTGTTAGTGCTCTCATGAAACCATCCACTTATATAAACTGCAATTTTTTTTTTAAACACTGCAGATTAGGACATGAAGTTGTCCATTATGCAGGATGTTCCCATAAAAATGTTTGAGTTTTAGGTGTAAAGCTCAGATGATCAACCATAAGGCTCACTAGGCTGCAGCCAATGGTGTATAACTTTAGAGGAGCGCCAGCATTAGATCTTTGAGGGTGCCTGGAATTTGTTTTTCAGTGGTCATGTGATAGAAAACTAAGGTATGGTGGGAGGAGTCAATTCTGTCATTTGCCTCAATGCCAAGAAACAAAATCCATATCATGGATTCTACATATCTTAATATGTGGCTATGTGCACCTTAATAGCATTCAAGAATTTTCTACTTGTAAACCTCTAACAGCAACTTGAACATAAATGTAAAGGAAATGTTGAAAAAAGGTATCTAGAGAGGTTTATTAAATCATAGGATTATTGCTTAAATACTGTATATTGACTGGTTCTCTGCTAATGAGATCAACAACATATCAAGTACAAGAGTGTTTGTGATTTTAAAACTAAAATAACCATTATATCCTCACTGAAAATTCTAGCTAAAGCTAAAGTCAGATATTACAAAGCAAAATGACTACAATGCTCAGAGGTACATTGGTTCCTTGTGCCACTTTTTGCACCACCCCTGCCATGCAAACCTTTTGAGAATGTTACATTTTATATTTTAAACTCAAACAGGATAAGCTATCACAATAGTACTGGCTACATCTGAACTGTATGTTTCAAGTTCTTTAGAGTTCACATAGCAGATCAATAGAATTTTTCAATAGAATGAGCACAACATGGAAGTTACTTTATACTTGGAAAAAAAGCTACATTCTATTAGTTTGCCATTTGAGCTTTGAGGAAATGGAAACATACCCTTTAAAGTAGAGAAAAATAGAACAAGGGCAAAAATGTTCTCTAACACACAGCCTTTAATAAGCAATTAAAACAAACAGCTTGGTGTATAGGGAATAATGCTTTATTAGGATAGCCAGACATCCAGTCAACGGATTTGTGATTCCTGATTAATCATTTTTTCTTACTTATACTGATAAGACAATGGACAGAAAACCAATAAAAGCAGAGTGATCATGCTTTATTAGATGTAAAATTGTATCCCAATTCAAACATTTTATAAGTGAACTCAATATTACAGGAATGAATTTAGGGAAGACAGAGCCAGCTTTATCCAAGCCCCTGTGACAATTAATGTAGTGTGGCAGTCAGTCAGGATCCCTTAAGCATGCGGCCAAAGTGCTCTTATTTGGATGCACTTGAGCTGCATGTCCTCTAGTAATCTGACAGCCAACTGGACTGCAGGATCCTCAAATGGCTTTTGGAATTCTCTGCAGGAAATATAATTGGAGTTGTTGGTGGCAAAGGACAGCGAGGAGGGGGATGCATTCTAGGGTCATCCAATCATGCTATGATACTAGCATTTTGTGTCAGCAATCTAATAGTAAGAGGGTTCAGTACTGTCTATATTTGTGTCATGATAATAAGGGACTGACAGTGGTGTAACTGGGGGAAGGAGGAAGGGTTGGCAGGTTGATCGCTTAGCAAAATCCAGTTATTATTATTAGCGCCTTTAGGGGCAACCTTTAATTATCAGGTCACAGCTAAAGATAATAATGAGGCTTCATGTCTTAACTGTCTGTTCTCAGTAATGCAGGCACATCACAATCATCTTGTCTTGGCTTCTGTTATTGACAGTGTAACATTAATTTTCAGCAATGCAGTCAGTGAAAAGAGCCATGACAGATAGATAGTGATAACAATGTGTCTGTATGACCAACAGCATATATTTCAGTCATGCAGCCACATTGGTGGGTGTCTGCTGGAGATACCACCCCCCCTTATGAAAATCTCCAAGAGACACCTGAGGCACAGGGGAAGAAAGAAAATGGACAGAAAAGCAAGCAGCAACCTCAAAAGGAAAGTCATTACCATAAATAGAAGAGAAGAGGCCGGTAAAGGAAACAGGAATGGAGGAATGAGGTTTGGTTCTGGAGGAACGAATCTGTAAATAATCACTGAAAGGTGCCGGAACTCACATCAACTCAAGTGTGACCACATGAGCAATCACAAGCCGAGCAGTGCCATCACAACCAGCGCAGACAAAGTACGCATGCACTATACTCGATACACAAGCAGTCGCAACACCATTTTAATGATTTTGCCTCCGAAACTTTTAAAACTTGGAAAATCCATTGAAAAAAGGTGCCGGAACACTGTTCTGGTGCGTTCTATGAAAAGAAAAAGCACTGTAATTAATCATTTAATTAGCGGGAATGGTGGGGGTGATCTTACGGGAACTGTAAAGGGAGGTATTTAGGTTACTGGAGAAAGATACCGAAAATAAAATAGAGAATGGGTATGAAGGGGAGGGGAGGGGAGGGACAGGAGAGAACATGTGAAAGGGAATGGAGACAATGGGGGTGTACATTAAAGGGGACAGTAGAAATTCTTACACAGCACACAACCCATGATATCCATTATAGAAGGCAGATGTACCCATAAGCAAATATTTACTTTTCATGGACATTTTATTCTCTTCGAACAAGTTATATATTGATAGTTCTTTTTATATTATCGTATTTACTAAACACACTAACAAAATATTTGCCTCAATTTGAATAATTTTTTTCTTTTTGCATAGCTGGTCATTTTAAGTAAAATAACTGATGTGTGTTTCCTCTCCTTCCTAAAAGCTTCTAATGCATAAAAGTTGGCATGAATATGCAACTCAAATCCAAATTATCTTAAGAGAAAAACAGAAATGGATAAAAAAAAATGCCCATTAGCTCAAAGTGGCAGATGCAGAACTCTTTGCCAGACTGTTTGAAGTCAATATGTGTAATGGCTTCATAAAGTTAGCCAAACTACTGATTACATTGAATACAGATGTCATGAGATGGGTAAAATAAAATAAAAATTGAAACATGCCTTTTCTGCGTCTGAGTCATTTGTAACCTGGCAGTCATCTGACTGTATTTCTAGTTCTGAGAATTGCAGATTACAAATGAACAAAATCAATACCCATGTCTGCATTAGAAGTTCAAGGAAATGTGTTTTAATGTAATTTGAGGAATTCAATTATTTTTTTTCTTTTTAGCAACTCATCCCCCAAATCATATTCATGTTATATTTATAATTGTATTATGATGCTAATCTTTTTATCACATAGTTTTACAGCCTGTATATTTAGTGATGTTTGATTTTTTTTATAAATATATTTGATATATTTTTATACATATATAATACATTAATATAATTTTTAAATTCAATACAAATAACTAAGTTAATGCATTCCTGTCATGAAACAATTGCACCATTTAGTTATATGGTTTATATGTAAACCACTGGAATGTCTGATTACAATTGCATGCTTTACTAGCAATGTTGTAATCTGCTTCATACCAATTTTGAAATAAAAAGATGCTGGTCCTCAGCAAAACCCAATAAATATAACATGGAGCTAAACAATCATCTGAAGAAAAACTTTTGGGAAAGAAAACAAAAATAAAAATAAAACCTTTTTTGGGGAATATAATAAAACATATTTATAAATCACTGACATCATATTCAGTACAGTTTAGAAAGACATTAAACACAAGGTAACACTGACACAACTGATACACAGTAGAAGGTAGCAGAATAACAAGCTGGATACATTGATGAGGTTTGTGATTATCTGCTAGCTTGAGGTAAATGTGTATAACGTGATGGATAGTGTCACTATATCATACCCAGAAGTAATTCTGGCTAACGCCAGCTGTCGGAATGGGTTACTTTGTGCAACTGACAATCACTAGTAGTGCATTCTAATGCGTAACCACCATGTTTGCACATGCACAGAATGCATGTACTTACGATGTGTACCTAATGTGCTTTCCCAACCTTAACTAAACTCTACAACCTCTCTCTGCTGGTATTTTCCCATCTTTATTCAAACAGGCGCTAATCTCACCAATTCTGAAAAACAAAACTCTGTCTTCAACTTTCCCTCAAATTATCGGCCCATTTACCAGCATCTATGTTCTTCAAAGCTACTGGAAAGACTTGCCTACACTCGCCTCACTCACTTCCTCTCCTCACACAATCTTCTGGATCATCTTAAGTCAGGCTTTTGTTCCCAACATTCTACCCAAACTGCACTGACCAGAGTGATCAATGATTTAATCACTGCTAAAACTAAAGGTCACTGCTCTCTTCTAGTTTTACTGGATCTTCTGCTGCTTTTGACACTGTTGGCCATACAATGGCCATCTTCTCATACAAATGTTATAATCTCTAGGCTCTTTCAATGTTCTCTGGTCTGAATCCACCTCCCCTGCTTTTTCTTTAAGTGTTGGAGTGCCACAAGGCTCAGTATTTGGTCTGTTGCACTTCTCTATCTATACCACTTCCCTTGGACAGCTAATAAAGTCAATTTGATTTCAGTATCATCTATATAAAAATCTACTGTCAAAGTTGAAATATTGACATAATGGCATTTGTATAAAAGTTGATAATCAATGAATATTGTTTGTACCAAATAATATAACTGAATTCTACAGGTCTCAGATTGATCTAATGCTGAAGATATTTTCTCATTTAAAGATAATTGCATAATGTCATTTTCATTGAACAACATTCCATCTACATGCAGGTTGTAGGGGTAAAGTCAAAAAGATAGCTTAAGAATTAATGAGCAAATGGGAGTTTATTTGTTTTATGTTTTACTATGAGTTAATAACAGAACAGACCTTCCCATATACCACAATACCAATTAGCCATAAGTCTTATCATATAACCATTCCTTGGTGTAAAAATTGGTATTTCTAATAAATATATTTATGAATCTCGGCTGCCACCAAGAGGTGGGTACCATTAGTCACAATCACTGATCTATGTACAATAATCATACACATATTCTAATATTAATATTCCCTGTAGTCCGGTCTGGTCAGCATCCCTGCAGTCCAGTCCGGTCAGCATCCCTGCAGTCCTGTCCAGTCAGCATCCCTGCAGTCCAGTCCGGTCAGCATCCCTGTAGTCCAGTCCGGTCAAGTCTTCTGCACTCCAGTCCAGTCAAGTCTTCTGCACTCCAGTCCGGTCAAGTCTTCTGCACTCCAGTCCAGTCAAGTCCTCTGCACTCCAGTCCGGTCAAGTCACCTGCACTCCAATCCAGCCAAGTTGCCTGCACCCAGTTCAGTCAGGTTGCCTGTACCTCAGTCACGTGGACTTCCACTCTTTGGACTGTTCTCTTCACTTCTGCCAACCTAGCACAGGCTGGTTCTCTTGAGACTGTTATATCTGTACCCTCCATTCCCTATGTCTGTTCATGAACCCATCCTACATTAAACCAGCTAGCTTTCACTTTACACTGGCTCATCTGTTGTCTTCCTTGGAACCCGGAACAGGTCCCACAAACCCCACAGTTGTGACAAGGCCATATTCTTTTTATAGTTATGGACTTTAATTTTTAAAGAACTAAATAGTCAGACACTGGACAATACTGATGAGGACATTGGACCTGATCCAGACCCCTGATCCCCTCTCTTGTGCTTTCCGCATGGGAGGAGTACCCCCCATTACTCACCTCTCTGGTGTGAATATTTATGTGACTTACACTGCCATAGGGCAGCCTTAAGTCACATGAGTGGATTAGTGGTCCATCCAACCGCTGATCCTTTCATAAATACCTAAACCCACCCCTCCTATTGTTCAATTTAAATGCTTCCCCCCGCCCACCTTTGCAGGTGGAGGGGAAGCACATCCCCTTTTATCGTTATACCTATCATATAGAACTAAGTTCCATACGATAGATGTTATGGGTGTAAAACATAACATCTGGAGGGTGAATGTGCCATCCCCTCAGGATACCCCACTTATGCACTTTGGGGCTGATCCAGAGCTACGGCCACTGCACTATTTACGGCGGCCGTATGCATAAGAACAGCATTTCTGCAGTTCTGCGCATGCGCCGGGCAGATGTTCGTAACTACAGCATAGTTACAGACGCGGGTGGGCGGGCAGCTCCGTAACTACTCTGTAGTTACGGAAGCTGGGTGGGGGGAGGGATGGTAATTAGGACGAGAGGGCTGAGTATAGTGTTTTACGCTTCTGTGTGAGCATAGTTAGACACAGTTATGCCGGCTGAAGTAAGGGTAGCCTTCAGCCGGCATAACTGTGTCTAACTACGCTCACACGGGGACATGAATTCTGGGGTTGGAGCTAGAGAGCGATCAGGATTGATGATATAAAGGCTGATTTGTTTGCTGTTTATTTAGTAAGTACTTTTAATCTTTAACCTATATTTCGGCAATTTACCCATTCATTGGCTTTCTAAAACCCAGGTGCACTGGACGGATCACCCGCTGCACACCCACCGCAGACTTGCCGCTCCGGACAGGAGGTTAGTTTTTTAGGGGAGACTTAGGGTTAGGCTGTGGAGAGGGGATCTTATGATTAGGCTGCAAGGAAGGGAGTCTAAGGGTCAAGCTGTGGGGAAGAGAGTCTTAGGGTCAGGATGCGGGGAAGGGAGTCTTAAGGTAAAGCTTTAGAGAAGGGAGTCTTAGGGTCAAGCTATGGGAAAGTGAGTCTTAGGGTCAGGTTGTGGTGAAGAGAGGGTTAGGGTTAGGGTAATGGAAGGGGAGGGTTAGGGTGAGGATTAGGATAAGGGTTGGGGATGGATAAAGACTCACCACTGCAGATTTCTTGTGGGGATGTTCAATTGCTCTTCCTCGGCAGGGCAGGAGTGATCAATTTCAAAGCCAGTTCCAAATTGGCTCATAAAAATGGCCCTTTTGCGAAAGGACCATTATGTCCACCGACCCACACCCATTTTATAGCATCAAATACAAAACTCCTTTTGCTAATCTAAAATGTCACCAACAAGACTGCACCAACATACATATCTTCACTCATCTAAAGAAATATCCCAGCTCACTCTCTCAGATCTTCACAGGACAGATAACTCTCATCTACACTAAACAAATGCTCTGATTCCTGGTTACAAGAATTCTCCCAGGCTGCACTTACTCTCTGGAATAACCTTCCTCACCCATTAAGACTATCCTCTACTTTCAAGTGGTTCTGTAAAACTCACCTATTCAGACAAGCTTACCAAGTTCCTCAAGCTAGTTCTTAATATCTGTTTACCCTATTTACAAGTATCTGGTTTTCCTTACACAGTTACATGATTAACACAAGCTTGGAAACTTTTTCTTTCCATACAAAATTACCCTCAGTCCTGCTACTAACACTGCTGTGTGACTGGATCATACACAGCACTAAGTCCAATGTGTGATATACAGCACTTGCCCTTATGTATCAATCCCCAATATCCTATAAAGTGTAAGCTTGTAGGCCAACCTATCCAGTCTTGTAATAATTGTTGTCAAAATTGTAAAGCGATCGGCATACTCAGCCATTCATTAAAAGAAATTCTAAAAAGGCCCCCTATTTGAAAAGTAACTTTCGGCTGTCTCTATTTCTGAAAGGAGGCCATCGTTAACAGTTAACAGTTTTAGATTTGTGAGATGATCCCAGTCATATGGTAGTGTATAAGGTTCATGTCTGAGGTCACCATCCCTCCACATTCAAGTTTATTGTGGGAAACTGTGGCCAATCTGGAGCACTGTTTTGTCTTCTAGGTCTTGGGCACGCCATAAGTAAATGAAAATGCTTATTAGACACATTTATTCCTTTGTCACTTGTCTGATTACCATATAAGAACGTATTACGTTAATGAGTAGTGTCAGCTGAACCTATTTGATAGAATACAAGTATCATAACAGATAATTAAATATAATTTATGGCAACATATTAACTTTCAGTTAAGCTTCTCAATTTAGACCGTTATATAAGTAACTGGAACCCACTCCATGCCCGTGGAAATGGTCTGAGAATTCTAAAGTTAGCTTGATGATTATTCCATGACTTCTGAAATCAAGCAAGTCTTTAGAGTGGGTGTAGGTCCGCGCTGAGAAAGGCCCTATTGCGAAAGGGCTATTCTCTCCCAGCCAATTCTGAACTGGCTGGGAAACTTAACAGTTTTAGATTTGTGAGATGATCCCAGTCATATGGTAGTCTATAAAGTTCATGTCTGAACCTTCTATAAGGTTCATGTCTGATGGGAAATTGATTGCTTTTGCGAGGCAAGTAAAAAAAATCTAACCCCAACCGTTTCCCTAACCCTTTCCCAAACCCTCCTCTTCCATGACCCTAACTCTCCGTTCCCCGCAGCCTAACCCTAAGACTCCCCTCCCACAGCATTACCCTAACCCTCCCCTTCTTGCAGCCTGACCCAATCCCTCCCTACCCCACAGCCTGACCCTAACCCTCCCTTCCCCGCAGCCTGATCCTAACCCTAACCTCTTCCATGGCCCTAACCGTAACCATCCCCCTAACCCTAAAAATCCCCCGTGTCTGTCTGCCGCAGATCTGTGGCAAGCAGTGGGATGGGTGAGTATTCCGACCGACATACTCACCCGTTCTGGAAAAAAAAACATTTGCTGCCTATTCGAAATAGAGACAGCCAAAAAAAAACTTTCAGCTGTCTCTGCTTCTAAAAGACAGTCCTCGTGCCAGGGACTCCCACTGGTTTAGAGTTCTATGTTTTTGGCAAGGTTAATAATTATCCCATCTGCTCCTGTGGACAGATTTCCTCAAAACTAAACATTCTAAGTGTTCTTAAAGACTATTGATGGTTCACACTGACCTAGGGGTGAACTGTATTGTGAATGAGTGCACTAATGAGTGAGACATATTTTAATTGCTTATGGACTATCAGATGGTCCCATTTGGTACCACTGATGTTCAGCATATAAACAGAGCTTAGATCTTTTGATGTTCAAGTCTTTTCCTATGTGGCATCCACATTCTGGATCTAATAATGAAATTATCCTGTATAATTTAATAATTATCTATAATTATGTTTATGACACAGAAAAGAAGAAATAGAAACCAAAACATAAATATTTTACAAAAGAAAGCACACTAATAAAACATTGTTGTTGTTAGTATTATTGGTGCATTTTAGATTTACAATTATACTCAAAGAAATAAATAAATCTGCCTCTTGTTGTGAGATAATATGGCCACTCAGACCCCTACTTTAAGACTTCTGTGCTGTGCTTCGGGCCAGATCCTGAGCTACGTTTCCATTACGTTACAACGCGTAGCGTAATTACTATGCACTCCCCTAGACACTCCCCTCGCTTGTACGTACTTTGGCCGTATTACGCTTGCCAAACGCTACCTTAACTTTTCAGAGCGTAACTACTGACGTACGTAAAGGCTTCACATATGTAAATGTCTAAGCAGGCCCATACTGTACGATTTACATGCCTCACCCCGCCTCTGAAGCGTAATTACGGGTATTGTATGGCTGTCACGCCCCTTTGTTCGTAGTTACGCTGTTGATAATAGGCTGGTACGTACGTTCAGAGTTACATGGCGTAACATAGCTCAGGATCTACCCCTTCATGTTTAATAGAGATGGTTTGATTGTCTAGATACAGACTTATTTTTAAATGATTATATTCCTAATTCTTTATATATTTAGAGCCCCTGACTACACTGTCAAACTGCAAATGCAAGTCCTTACTCTCTCTTAAAAGAAGGAAAATAAAAAAGAAGACGTGCCTTGGCCCTATCTAGCAACAGATTTGAAAGAGTCATAAAAGGCAATTTTGTTACCAGTTGAGACCCACTTACTAAATACTATATTGATATTTTCAGGAGAAGTACAAGCCAAAAATATTATTTCCAAGCTGGCACATTTATTCATCTCACAATCCATTCCTGTGCCAATAGATAATTGCATCGCAAATGGATTTTTGAAAATATATTGTAAAAGATGTAAATTTATAATATGTATGAGTGGACATTTTGGCTCCGCAAATCCTTACTAGTCATAACATGTAACCTTGGCCCTAAACATATAAATGAAATATGAAATATACATATAAAACATTTTTAGAAACACAATCTTTTTGTTATACGACCGTTTAGCTTTACTTGTTAAATAGTATGAGGTCACATAGTATATATTGCACCAGATATATGTATATATAATAATGTATGTTTTCATTTCAAAACAATATAGACTTTCGTTGTATTTTTATTATTGCTATTTGTTTACTTCACGCTTGGTTAGCAATAGTGGGTCTGATCCATACTTGAATGTATTCTGTGTTACTGAACACAAACAATGGGAGGCCTATATGGAATATAGATGCGCAGGTGACCACAGCTCTGGATCCAGAAGCAAGCGCAGCCAAGAACAATGCGGCTACATTCACAGATACGTTCCCTTTCCCTGGAGATCATAATGCAAGTGAGGGTACATCACTGTAATATATCAAGGAGATGATGGTTATACTTCGTGTAAGCACTCCAGTGCCAATTAGCTTATAATTCTCTTACTTAATTAAATAAGCAAATAATGAATTAATCAATCAATCAATCAATCAATTCATTATTTTAATGCAACACAATGCATAAGAATCCCATACCTTTTGAATTGTGTTCGGGAGCTTATATTCTAATGCAATCGTCCAAAATAAGTTGTGAGGTTGAGCCATCAGCATCTGTCTGGACTTAGACAGTTTTGCCATAAACTGCTCATACAAAGCACCGTTTGGTACGCAAGCAGTGAGTCACACTTGGCAATTATGGTGATCTCCATTTTGTGGCTCACCATAATTGCATGCACATTTGTTCTGGGCATGCTCAGTGTAAAGGAACGTAGAGATATGCTACACTTTTTGGCCAGTATTCCCAACATGTCAATGCCCGGATGCTTGACACATTTAGGCATTTGACACATATGCGTACATTTTGATGATATGCGGATTACATAGCTTCTAATTACTTTTTCTAGGTATACTTATTTAGTATATTGCATTTTTCATCTATTATAGTATTCACTTAGCATTTTACAGCTATGAATTTCTTTCTTATTCTTATCTAATACCAGTCGCTAGAGATTCAGTTAAGTGAAATGGCAATGAACAGTTATTGTTGCCAGAAGCTGTTTTAAGATTTCATATTTCTTAAATCAACCTTGTACTGGAGAAATGTCAGTCATTGCTCACTTCTTTATAATTCTTCTTTTTCTTCTATTTCCTCATATGGAATTTGTTTGTATAATGATCCCTTGTCCATTGCTGTTAATAAGTCAGGCTTTTATAAATTAAGAATAATAATATTAATAATAATAATAATAATAATAATAATAATAACAATAATAATAATATACAGATTTTTGGTACAGACTGTCCTTACTTTAAGTGTGAGCACAAATAATGAAAAAAGATAATTGGTACTGGATCACTTCATGTTATAACTTAGCCTATAAATTTAGGCTTCGATAATTTATTAAATATTTATATTCATTTATACTAAATACTGTACTTAAACTACTATTTATACATTGAAACCTCTGAAGACAACCTTGCAAAATTGTCTTAAATTTTTTTGTGGACTGACAATACAGTATTACAAATTAGGTCAAATAACAATCACAATCACAATCTCAAGAAATTGGGGCCAAGGATTTGAAAACAAAGGGCTTCAGTGGTTTTAGACATAATATAT
>WWET01000531.1:157306-176227 GCA_011038615.1 Limnodynastes dumerilii | reverse complement strand
ATATATATATATTATATATATAACATTTATAGTTGTCATTTCCTTTACTAATCTATTCTTAAAAGTTATACCAAGCACACAGAAAGAGTGATGTTCTACAGGAGGTAGGACTAAATAAATGTAACATAAAATACATTTGTATGGCAGTGATTTCTATTTTTTGGCAAGAAAAACTGAAGAATGAGGTGACTTGAAGGAGGTTAATAAGGCCCCATTGTGAACTTGAGCATGTAGCCATAGGGGGTGAAAGTATGGTTAATGCATCATATATCATTTCCTAACTACATGTCAGTGGTAAGATTAACAAGGAACTTTCCTGTATGTGCTATTTATCATTTCACATGTGTACATCTAGTGTGCTAGGCTGGAGGAAATGAGCTGATGGCACAGATAGATATAGTAGCCTCTTGTTAAGTCTATCTGGAGAGTCAGCATCTTCTAATGGTCTGTTTTGAAGTTAGAAGATTCACATAGCTGGATGCGCCATGTTATCTACTCAATTATTCTTGAATGTATTTCAGCAGTGTGGAAAGTAGACAAAGCTGTGCCCCAGAGCCTTAACTAGAAATTTTTGCGGTAGGGGCAAAAACGAAAAATGGTGCCCCCTGAGCCTGAGTTCAAAGCCAATTTAACCTTAAATATTAACTGGTATATACTGGTGTCCCCTTAAGTTTTGCACCCTGTGTGGCCACCCCTATCGCACACCCCGAGTTATGACCCGGCTGTTCCCCATAGCAAGGTTATCAGCAGATGTCTGAATGGGTGGGTTGGGGGGGAGACAACTCACTTTGTGCCCCCATATCTGGTTAATGTACTCTAACATCCTTGGCCCTCCAATCCTGTCTCTCCACCCTTGCTGGCAGAGGTCAACACTGACAAGTTAGTTATAAACATCTGAGCGCTGTCTATAAAAAACCATCACTGCATGTCCTTTGTGGGTGCAGGATGGATAACTGCCACAGACCCTTCTCTCTTCTGGACCCCATAGCAGCTTTACTCCTCACATCTATAGTACTTACTGTATGTCACTGCTTTCCAGATATCTGGCGTAGGTTGTCTAGTAGTCAGGAGAGGGCACCTTTCTCCTTTGTGAAATTTTGAGAACCCAATTACCCACATTAGGAGTCTTAAGGATATTAGTCTTTATTCCTGCATATGGAATATGACAGCTATTTTGGAGTACAATACATATTTTATCGGTGTCAGATGTGGAATATCCTTGACTAGAAGTATAGCACTTGGAGATGATGAAACCTCCTGTAGTGAAGTGGGGCTTATAGAGCCTTAATATTGGTGGTAAAAAGGCCTATTATGGGGGATAATTTGAGCCATGGTTATAGGGACTCTGTATAACCCGTAATAATATTTTTATGCTCATCTTTATCCAAATTATTCTTCATAATAATTAACCCTCACAATAATATTTCTATATCATATAACAACCTAATATGGGGGGAACTAAAAGGACTGGATCCAAACTCATGACATTTGACATTTTTTTTACTTTGTAGTGTAACAGTGCCTCAATGTAAGGACAAGCACATCAATGACTGCAGTGTGCCGGCTTTGGGCACAGGGTACCAGCTCCATCTGCTTCACCTACGCTACACCCCTACTCTTGACTAAGTATAAGCAAAGCTATATGCATAAGCTTTAAAATTCCACTGGCAGTGGCATTACCATAAAATAAAGTTAGCTAAGATCAGAAGGAATATGGGATGAAAAGGTTTTTACAAGTCAGAAATAAAGAGGATTTTGTATGCCTTTGCCTTGATGAGACTACCTGCAGTCCCCTTCATTTTAATGCCTCTATTAACTATTTCTTTCTACAGAGGGGCGTGAAAAATATACAAGCATGTGTTAACATAGTGACCTGCTTCAGAGGACTAAAATAAAGAGCCTACGCAATATGTTTATGCAAGTATACAAACACCCCTGTTATTTCATGTACATCAATACTGGTTAGTAAAAAAACAACCTTTGAAAAAATGATGTCAATAAATATCAAATTGCAGCTTTACTTAGATACTTTTATTCTGCATTTAGTATAGAGAGCAAGAAAACAATTCTCTATCGATGGAGTAAACGTCATAATGAGCATTTTCGGAAACTGAGATTATTAAACTTGCCGATTACAACCTCTTATTAATTCAATGGGTTTTTTTATATATATAAATTCAGAACTTTTATTGAAGTTTTGGAAATTTCCATACACAAACACAAAGCAATAAAACATACAAACACACAACAAAGGGAAAAAATAATATCCATAGCACACCAATAATAAAGTGGTTGGACAATGAATTAGGATTTTCTTCCAGGTTTTGCAACATGATGACAGAATCAAAGAGTTAGCTAAGAAACACACTGAGAGCATGCCACACTGAGTAAAAGCTGTTCTCAAAGCCAAGGGTGGCCCAACCAAGTACCAGCAGAGGTATATAGTAACCTAATGCATACAAAAGTACAATAAGAAAACTGAGAGCACTCACATAACATATAATTTGCTTAAATGAAAAGCTAGAGCAAATAAATAGACTAGATTATTGCTACATTAATATAGATAACAAGAAAACTCTAGGTCTCAAATTAACACATTTATAATAGAAAATCAGAATAAGCTGTTCTAAAACTAATTTTACTTAAACACTGTACAACGCTCCCAGGAAAAAAAGGGTAGGGGGACTTCAATTCACATCACAAGGTTACTCTGCTCTGTACCCATAGATAGGGAAAAGGAGTCCTCTACATAGAATAAAGTATTAAGCCGAGGTGACCAGATCTTATGACCAGAATATGTGTAGTGATTTCCTATCCATATGAACAAACCTTTCAATACTTGTGTTAACTAAAAGGATCCATTATAACGATCGTGGGGGGAGCGGGAGTAGAGGACAACCAAATTCTGGTCACAATAAACATAAACATTAAAATAAAATTTGTAAACAGAGGCCCCTAAAGTTTTCTCCAAAGATATTCCAAAGAGACAGGGACACAGTGGAATAGACACAATGGGGTAGATCCAGACCTAAGTGCTTGTTACATTTAATCGCATAACGTATTTATGCTAGCGTATTTTCTATGCACTCCCCTAGGCACTCCCCTCGCTAGTACGTACTTTGGGAGTGTAAGTGTAAGTAGTGACGTACATAATGTAACTGTCTAACCCGGCCCATTTATGATTTAAATGCCTCCTTCCGCCTACCAAATGTAACTATGGGTGCCGTATGGATGAACCCGCCCCTTCGCTCCTAGTTACGCTGATGGTACGTACGTTCAGAGTTGCGCGGCGTAACATCTGCCGCACGCATGCACAGTAAATACTAATAGGCGATTTTACATAATTGGCTAGCGTAAAATTGCTAGCGTACATAGGTCTGGATCTGGGCCATTAAGGATAAACATTATGATAGCCCAGTAACATTTCCAATATACCAATGCTGTAGGGCATAACCAGAGCATGTATCAAGAGTCAGTCAAGTAGAATTTACACTGTTGACAACTCTCTTCAGACTATCCTCAAACTGATTCTATGTGGGTGCACTTTTCTCAAATAAACCCTAGGGAGGATACACAGATGAATTTGCTGAAACCTCACATATGAAGAAGCCACTTTAAAAGACCCAATTACATCTGACAAATCTTTCTCATCAATAGTACCCACATCTGACTCTCATCAGGATTTAAGTGGATCTATTCAAGAGACGTAAGCAGATGCACAGAGATTACTATACATAGTAGATATTGCACCCTTAGTATCCAATGTAGAGATCATAAGCTTTAGTGTGGACGGTGTGAGGGTTGGTGGTCCATTCCATTCCAAAACTGGGTTTGTAGAGTGTGGCGCAGCTGTAAATATCTAAAAAACATTGAAGAGACTATCCAGATTCCAAAATTCCTTACCAGTCAAAGCTCAAGTGAGATTCCAATGAATTATCATTAGAGGTATGGGTTTCTGTCCAGGGCCAACAAGAAAGGCTCCCAAGGAAGACCAGGATGGATCACCCACCATTTAAAAAAAACATCGAATGATAGGGAGAGGGAAATCTCTCAACCATTCTGTCAGATGGCTTAATCAGGCAACATGATAGTATAACTTAAGACCTCGAGGGCCAGGCCACCAAAGTCTTAAGCACATATATGGGAGTATTGTAAAGGGTAGAGAAATTTAGATTGCATGATCATTTTAAATAGATTAACCTTTTAATACATAGTCAATGAAAGACCTTCCACGTATAGGACTTGGCCTTTAGAAAACCCACAACCCACGATTGGATGAACATTAGTCTTATCCCAAGTAAGAGTCCTCAAAAACCTCCAAAAGAGTCTACCACCTTTAATAGTCTGGCGTTTGAGCCCCCAGCGTTAAGAAAATCTCTAGCGTCTGAGTTTAGTCTTGGAATCCCAATATAGGATAGAGGAGGAGTATGTGACTATGGAATTGTAAAGTTAGGGACAAAAGGAGCAAAAATTTTCTGCTATGCCATGCAAGTCATTATGGAGATCCTGAATATACGAGACTATATAAGATGCTGATTCTCCACACACCAGCCAAGCCAGGTAGCTACTACATGTATCAGACTGGGCGTCTGCTTTGCAAATAAGAGTATATGCTTAGATTTATCCGCCCAAAAAATAAATCCAGATTCTTTGTTCCCAAAGCCACTCTACCCTATCATCAGCTGACTGGGAAGTGAGATGTTCAATTTCAAGGTCTCTTCATTGCTTTTACATCTTAATTCAATTGTACTACATGGCTAAAGCTGGCCATACACTAGGACGGTTATCGGTCCCAGAAGGGGGTGAGCCGATAAATGGGACGATTTCCCGCTAGGTACCATACACTTCCTCTGCTGGGACCAATAATCCTAGCAGAAGAGGGGAGGGGGCAGCGCTCTCTGCTGCTGCTGATGCTTCATATCTATGTGCAAAGCTGCTCTGACAGCTTTGCAGGTATACTTTAAAGCTGTTAGAGCAGCATAGTACATAGATATACAGCAGCGGCTATTGCATGCTGCGCTTCACACAGCGCATTTTCAGCTGATCCCTGTCTGTACTACTCCTTCAATAGCCGCTGCTGTATATTTCTGTACTATGCTGCTC
Organism: Limnodynastes dumerilii; assembly: GCA_011038615.1. Taxonomy (NCBI): domain Eukaryota; kingdom Metazoa; phylum Chordata; class Amphibia; order Anura; family Limnodynastidae; genus Limnodynastes; species Limnodynastes dumerilii. The sequence goes on along the minus strand of WWET01000531.1, from coordinate 171,124 downwards.
TGACAGATGTAAAGTATACCTGCAAAGCTGTCAGAGCAGCTTTGTACATAGATATAAAGCAGCAGCAGCTCTGAACAATAGGGAGCCATTCAGCTTTCTGATTGGCTCCCTTAAAATATCGGGAGCTTACAAATAATTGAAATCAAACATGTCGAAAGATCAAATAATCAGAAACGCTCTGGTGCGTTTATTTGACGTTTCAAAAATGTATCTGTACCATATACTAGAGCGATTATTTGCCCGATGACCCGGTAATTGGGAGATCGAGCCGATAATTGTCTAGTCTATGGCCAGCTTATGTAAAATAATTTATATTGAATACCCCCTGTTCTTTCTGTTCTTTTGTTTGCATTTATGTTAAAAAATATAAATCTTATTTAAAAGATCACATAAAAAAAGAGAAAAAATTTGTTTGGTGGTTTAAAAATTAATAACATGGAAATCTGCTTTTTACAGCCTTTTGTTTCAACATCCTTAATGTGTGTGGTTTTGCTTACACAGCAATTGCTATTTTGAGTGAATAAGTTTTGACCAGATCTGTATTCTATTTTAGGAAAGAAATGTCCTGCCATGTCAGCTTTACCTTGTTTCATACTATATTACTATGTGACCTACTAATTTTACAGGAAGTCACGAAATACTATATACTACATACAAAACGAGATAAAAATAGGAGTGCACAAACTTCCTCCCTTACCTTCGGTAACAAGTTGTAATACTAAACTGACTATTAATCGCACACAATTTTCTGGGCACATCATCAGGTTCTACTATTACTATTATAATTTGATAATTCATGTTTTTATGTATGCTACAGCCTTATTGGCTGGTGACCAAATGCGATCACCACACAATAACTACTAACAGGCAACATAATTTAAAAGAAAGGGGTTTTTAGTCTGTATCCCAGTATGAGGAGGAGCCGTGTGAAAGATATATTTTGGTAATTTCACATGTTACACATTTAATACTGGTTTCACATTGAATTATTTATACCTTCAACAAGACAAACTAATTTAAAATTGTCTAAAAGATTAGGGAGAGGCTGATAATGCTAAAGGAATTGCACAGCAGATAGAAATGCTTTCAGTAAATACCTTGTAGATTGTGACCAAAGCTGGTTCTTTCTGGAGGGGATTAATCATTAAAGCTAGATGAAAAATATGTTATGAATTTTGGTCAGATTCAACTCAATATGTAAAGTTGTGAAAATTACTTTTGGGAATGAAACAAGATTAATTTAATAAAGCATTGTTTTCCCTAGACACAGAACTTTTATAAGATGATTTTTACAGCACCAGATTATCTCATTATATCCTGTCTCTGCACCCTCTTCACCTCTCCTAAAATGAATAAAAAGTAAATCAATTCAGTTGGGAATCACAGTCAATAGAATAGAAATAGAAAGAAAAATGTTTACATTTTTAACAGGCAATTAAAAAATCAAACTAGCAAGTTTCTCTAACCTGCAGTCTAAGTGGCACCAAAATAAAGATGTATTGATCATTGATACAGATTTTTTTTTATACTTATGTCTTCCAAATATTGGCTGTATTGGGACACATTTTGCTCTATTTTATATTTATCCGTGTGCAATGAGTAGTGAAATGGGTAGACACAAGGGTAGCTTTTAAGCTGAATCTCATAAAGGGGAGGTTTTTCCCATAGCAGCCAATCATATTATAGCTTTCAGTTATCTAGAATGTAATTGGTGCTTTAAGTTGGTATTGATGCTTTATTATAACAATACCAAAATGTTCCTCATGATAATCATTAGGTCATTGGGCTGGATCCAGACCTTGTTAAGTGCATGAACTTAGTTACACCTGGGATAAACCATGTCGATTTCAGGGGAGTCATATTTCATCTGCTGCAAACAGTATTAGAGTAGAGAGGTGATGTTTCCTATCCCTAGTCTAAATAACGGTGTGATAGTAAAGCTGGTCAGTGTCTGTGTGCAGTAAGCAATTCAAAGATATATCCCTGCATGCAAATTCTACAATTAACTTGACTACCCCTAAATTCAACATGGTTTAGCCCAGGAGTAACTCAAACAGTTTTAGAGTAGAGAGGTGATGTTTCCTATCCCTAGTCTAAATAACGGTGTGATAGTAAAGCTGGTCAGTGTCTGTGTGCAGTAAGCAATTCAAAGATATATCCCTGCATGCAAATTCTACAATTAACTTGACTACCCCTAAATTCAACATGGTTTAGCCCAGGAGTAACTAAGTTAATGCACTTAACAAGGTCTGGATCCAGCCCATTATTTTTTTCATTTTGAGGAACATTTATTAAAGTCCATTAGATGGGTATACAAACAGCCCTAGATTGTCAGAGATACACTCTCACTCTGTCTTTCTTCTTCACAAGCTAAACTTGTAGGCACTTATTCTATATTTAATTTGTATTTTTGAAGTAATTCTTTGTACCCCTACTTAGATAACCTGTAAATGAGGATATCATTTATAACTTATTGTCTATGTCTGTGATGCTTGCTTATCATAGGATTACTGAATCTGCAATAGTTGAAGAGCTAACTATTATTATGCTTGTGATATCTGGAAGGTTCTTTCTAAAACAACTGTAATCATCAGATGGAATACATTGCAAATTTGTTCCCTAAGGCTGATAGGGATTCCTTAAGTCCCTGTCCACAATAGTAAATAAAATAATGATATAAATAGGCATACTGATAATAAGCAGGTATACGTACTGTAAATTGATGAAAATGGTTATTCAAATAAAGCTTATTTTTAAACTAAATGTATTTTAGTCTTTTCATATAAAGATCAAAATAAACATAAACATTATCCATAATATATGCAAGATTTAATTAAGTCATGGATATGATAAACATGTTTAAGGGCACTACCCTTGTGCACGTCCTAAACATTTTTCTGAACTGAGGGCTGGCTGGGATAGAACTTGTTGCAATGACACACAAAAGAGACATATTGCGCCGAGCTTTGTGTATCCTTTGAAAAGAACCGATTTTGACTTTTAAAACTGAAATATTGTCTGTGTGATCTTATGTTTCATAGTTGGCTGAAGAACATGTACGCGCTTGAAAATCAAACACATTTTTAAAAGCGATAGACATGTTTTGAGTTTGTTTTTTTTTGCTTCTCTTTTATGGTTAGCTTGTGAATAGACTATTACTTGGTTACAGAGCATAGATCATTGTCAGACAGGATGCAATAGAGTAGAATTCATACCAAGGACAACTGTAAACATTATCTCTTGTACTACAGATGTAAGAAGACTTAAAACCACAACATAATAGAGATATATCTGCATTACCAATGGCAATCAGTTACTTGCTGTGTTGTTGACAACTGGCATGTCTGGTTAATAAAATGTTTTCCATATAAAAATAAGAGTAACTGATATATCCAATCTATATGATATTTATACTGTAATAGTGGCATTTGTTCTATTCATTATTGAAAATATAGATTAGTTAAGACTGAACCTTGAACTGGCCATTTAAGCATGATTCTTTCAAAATTGTCATTTGGGTGGAATTGGAATAACTTTAGATCATTTATCTGGATTTCAGTGTTATATGGGTTTTGGACTAACTATTAACCAAGGACCAGATCCTGACCCCCGCATGGTTATGGTTCGTAATTACGCTCACGTAGCGGGGAGAGCACGCCCCCTTCACTCCCCGATGTCAGTAGAAAATCTGGACACTTACATGTCCAGATTCTACCTTAACTTTTACTACTAGGTCTGCGGCCATACAGGGCTTTCCCGCCCCCGTACCCTCATTTACATGGCTATCACCGCCTATATGGTAGGGATACGGCCCTCGTAACTGAAGGGTCAGTCCCTTCAGCATAAGTACTGACGTACATAGCTTCGTTATGCATGCTAGTACTTACGCTGTTGGAACATTTGGCGTGCCCATGTGCATATGTTCCAGGGGACTTATGCACATGACTTGGGTAAGTCCCCTGTCGGACTTACTGTAGTTCTGTATCCGCCCACAAATGTCTCCAGCAGATGCGTGATGAAAGTATGGTGTCAATGGGCATAGTTGTGCCTTTTTCCAAAAAACACCAGCTGCTCATTGCAATCTAGTGTTGAGCTATTACACAAAAATTTCCTATTAAAATCATTCACTTAAGTAAACTGTGTCCTCTACTCAGGTTAACAATTGTGGTAAGATGCAGACCTGATTCTTTTGTTTTGCTGCCAACTCCTATAGTAACTTACACACCATTAAATCTCAGTAAGTCATCTCTAGCTAAATTTCCAGTAGAGTATGTGGCGCATAGTGATAAAAATTCATAACTTCAATTTAGAGTCCATGAGTAGGGACTCTGCATTTGTAGTACAGGGAGGAGTTCATCTGTGAAAACTGCAAACAGAATTGTGTAGGCAATAGGCTGAGAGGAGTAATTCACGCAGAATCTTACAGAGGCAGATCAGGTGCTTAGCATATGCTTTTCTGAGCTTCCATCTTACATTAATGATAAGGTAAACACTTAGTACTGGATCCAGAATTCGCAGTGTTAAGCTACTTACGCAATGCTCTTGCGTAAGTAAGCCTAGCATTTACATCTGCACATGAGTGCACCAGATGGGGATCTCCTATGGTACAGAATGCAATTCTGAATTATAGGCCATCGCCTCCGATCGACTAAACTACGCAAAATGGACGGGGGGAAGCATTTAAATTATACAGTAGGGGCTTGATTAAAGACTTGCATCATATGGGCCGCTGATCCCCATTGGAGACTTAAGGTTGCCTTATGGCAGCATATCTGTAAAGTCTGCATGAGAGATGGGAGTATCATGGCTGTTCACTCCCCTCTTCCATGCAGGATACCAAACCCCCTCATTTATGCGTGCAGAGGTCTGGATCCAGTCCTTAGACTCTGGATCTGGTTCAAAGCTTATAGTATGGTAAAAGGGAAACAATAGGCAATTTTATATGCTCAAACGCATCATTTAACCATTTGATTTAAATGTGTTTCTATTTATTGATGTTTTTTTTATTATTTGCAATATAATACTGCAAATACAGTAGAAGTTTGTCTTGTCAATAGGTAGAAACATTTTGTTAAATGTTGTTTTTATGCAAAGCTCTGGAGCTCAGAAGCCAGTAAAACGACACAATCTGGTTTCCACCTCCATGATGCTATTTGGAGCTGTAATGAATTTGGCAATGACAAAAGTTCATCTACTGTGTCTCCTGGTTATTAGTATCAGAATTTGATTAAGCTGTAGGATTGCTCTAGCAGGAGAAACTAGCAAACCAAAATTGGTCTTGAATAAATGGTCCTCAATTGCCATTTAGTATTGTAGGTGAGAGGTTAAAGTCTTTGAAATCACAGAGCATAGCTGTTACTAGCCAGTTGTGTCTGTTAATTTGCTTTCAGATTTTCTCATGATACACTGAACATATGTCATAAAACAGCTCATTATGTTTTCATTCAATTAGAGTATGGATGGGCATGATCGGTATTGATGGAATTACTCCGCTGTTTTCCTACTTAGTCAGTGTATAAAACCAGAACTATATCTAGATCATTTTGTGCTCTGGAAAAGAGAGAAATTGATGCCCCCGTCCTTTATTTTATGGTGTGTCTTGATGCTGCCTAGCCTAAATGTGTCTATCCTTTAAAAGTGCTTTTCTTTATACCTATACTTTGAATATGTCTACACTGCACTCTCCCCACATTACGAAGTACACCTCAACAATCACAATTTTCCCCAAATAACACACTACTGGTTTCATTTTTACATATTATGGGGATGATTCAGATCTGCACTTAGGTGCAAGTATAGAAGTGAGCAATACCATGTTGAACTGCAAGGGAAGGGAATTTTAAATTGTTCTGTTAACTTGCTTTCAGATTTTCTCATGATACACTGAACATATGTCATAAAACAGCTCATTATGTTTTCATTCAATTAGAGTATGGATGGGCATGATCAGTATTGATGGAATTACTCCGCTGTTTTCCTACTTAACTGCAAGGGAAGGGAATTTTAAATTGTGGAACCAGAATTAGAATTATGAAGTGAAGTTTATCAGCTCAACTCTATTTTATAGATTAAAGAAAAATGTATGTAGTATTTGAGTTACATATGAAAAAGTAAAGTATTTTCTCTGCATGCAAAAGATTTGAAATTAATTAACACACCTTACTTTGCCAAATGGTTTAGCCGAGCTGTACACTTGCATCTGTTTTGCCCTCACTCAAACTTCGAATCAGCTCCTCTATCTCTCAATCCCACCAACCTGCCCCTATTTCTAATTATGCTCCTTCTCCCAGATTACATTACATTCACCATCACATTCTCTCAGTGAAACAAGGAAAATTGAGGCTAACATACAAACCGAATGACTAAGAATAACTGTGAATGATTTTCAGGCTAATAATTACCCCCAGTGACTTTATGCAATAGACACTGACCGTAGTAATTATCATACAATACAGATTGAATCCTAGTGACTGACATACAATACACATTGCACCCTAGTGATGGCCATGCAATAGACACTGGCCCTATTATTAACTGCAATACTTATTAGGATGCAACCTAGTGACGGAAATACAATACAATACAATACACACTGCATGCTAGTGACTATCATACAAAAAGGACTACATCCTAATTACTGCCATACAATAGACTACAGCTTAGTAACCATCATACAATAAACTAAAGTGCTGGCAGGGTTAACCGATTGACATTCTTCTGAAGGAAAGAGCGGGGACAGAGCAGAGGAGAGACAAAATAAAGAAATATATATATATTTTACTGTACTTTGTAATGAGCTATGTAAATAGTAACTGAATTAATTAAAGGACATTGATCAAATTCCCCTCATTCTATTTTTCTACACAGTGTTTATATCGAATAATATTAATAATGCATAGAATCTTATATAGATATGTTTATTTGCTTTTAAATAACATAGGATGTAAGGTGTCTATTTAAACAGACCTTCCTTTCTTCCATCCCCCACTCTCCTTCCTGTGTCTCTCTAGTCCGCTGTCTGTTTTCTTCAGTAGCTAAGAAGAAACTTTATACTGTTGTAACCTGAGGTCATGTGTCTTATCAGTATCACTGTGCTACCAGCTGCTTTGGAATGCAGGCTGAAGATGCACAGACCCAATTCCTGACCTGCCGCTGCTGAATATTATTAGCAGCGGTGTTTCAGGATATGTGTCAACCTGCCTTGGGGCCATATTGAAGAAAGCGTGACTAGCGGCATTGGCCCAGATCCTGGGCTACGGCCGACAGGGGAATTATGTACAGTGCGTACGTAATTCCCCTGTCTAGAAGGTTGTGTGCATACTAACGGTACGTGCGCTGGCTCTTACGAAAAGGGGGCTTTCTCCCCATTACGCATGTTGTATCTCTGCCTTGAAGGCGGAGTTAGACATGGTAATGATGGGACGGGACTGGGGAAGCCCCGTTACGATCATCAGGCCACATACCTGATCGTAAAAGTTAGGGTAAGAATCTCTAGGGTAGGTCATGATCCGGCCCATTGTCCAGGTACTGCTTGCTGCCTTTGTGGCACCCATGTGTCACGGGCAATGATACCATTTGAACGGCCTTTTCATGTATTTATTTTGTCCCAGATAACAATAACATTACACCAAATAATTACCATTCATTTAAACTTGAATAATGTATTTAATCAGGCAATTTCATTCAACTTTTCCCCTCATCAAAACTAGGCTGCTCTGCAGGCAGGTGTACTGAGGGAAAACCTAAAATATGCCCACAGATCATAAGTGGAATCCAATTTCATGTGATTGAATTCCCCCCTTAACACTTAATATAGCTGTCCAAAAGAAGCTATTAACTCCTAAACCTCACAGATGCCTTTAGTTCTATATGCCCCTCAATGAATGTGGTAGATTTCAGGACTATGTATTATAGTCCCCTCTCACTCTCACTGATCCTCAGGAGCACTGAAGTGTGTACTCATTACTGCTGTCATATTCTGCAACAGGCTGGCAGAGCGCCAGCAATATAATTGAATGTAATTTGGTGGTGGTTCTTTAAACCAATGGCCTTTGACTAAACGATCATTTTTGAATTGCAAAATATATCATGCAGAATATTAGTAGAATAAATGATGCACAGATGGTCCTTGATAATGCCGTAGATGGTGGCAACAATTGTTTTGCTATATGAAATGATCTTGCTGAAACTACAGTCTTTTAATGACAGCACAAATGCGTTCTGTTGGCAGCAGAGTGTGTAACAGACTTTGCTCTTAATTTAGAATGGATTTGCTTGCCTTTACACTGTAAAATATGAGAATAAATAGAAAACTGGAAAATGACAACCCTGATTATAAAGTTTAGGTTGTGTAGAAAATGGAAGTAAGTATGTGATATATATCCCAATATGTAATAATACTTTATTTTAGGAAACAGGCATATAAACAGGAATCTCTGCTCATGTGCCTTTAGACAGAAAGTTAAAAACTGTGTGTCTTTCAGTGAGTGCGGGTCCCCGTTGTGAACGGCCTGAACTGGCTGGGCAAACAATTGTTTATGCCTCAAAGAGACATAGCAATCAATTCCTGGAGCACCGAATGTACCATGGTGCTCCGAAAGGTAAGTAACTATTCTATCCACAACCCAATCCCTAACCCTAAATCTCCCTCCCCCGGAGCCTAACCCTAAGTCTCCCCCCCCGCAGCCTAACATTAAGTCTCTGCCCCACAGCCTAACCCTAAGTCCCCAGAGAGGGTTACTTACTCCTCTGGTGGTCTGGCGGCAGCGCTACCGAAAATTAATGGGTGAGTGTGCTGATCGCATACTCACCCATTCGTTAAAAAGAATCTAAAACGGCTGTCATTCGAAATAGAGATAGCCAGAAAGCAACTTTCGGCTGTCCCTACTTTGAAATGACAGCCATCGGTGCGGGAACTCGCAATGCTTTCAGCAAAGACAAGATGTGATTTAGTGCGGTCTCTTCACACAACAAGCAGCATTTTTATTTGTAGGAAACACATGCACTCTTCCTCTGCATGCCCCTGCTCTCCACTTCCAGCACAGATCTGGATCCTCATGATTCAGACTTCCTTGCTGTAAGTCTTACCAACATCGGGGTGGACAGGTTGGCATGGTGGGAGAGGGGTATTTAAATGGTACAGTAAGGGCTTGGCTAGGTCTTATGTATGATTCATATTTACACAATTGACTTGTAAATGTTCGTGGGGTAGGGTCCACAAGACTAAGGATACAGTGGAGATCCATAGCCAGATCTGAAAACAGCTTTATTAAATCAGGATCAAGTCAAAAATTTGTGGCATCTGACCCACTGTGGGTCAAATGCAGGAGGGATTCCGTTTGTGCTGCCCAAATGTAAAGAGTCTCTTGGAAATTCCTGGAGATGATCAAGCATGATAGAAATAATCTAATTACTCTTTCCTGTGGACTGGAACTTGTGCCCTTTTCAATCCAAAGGTAATCAATCATCAATGAGATGCAAGCCAAGATGCAATTACAAACCAAGATCAGTGCAAGATGATCCCTTCCGGTGCATAATGGTGGTGCAGTGCTTTCAATAAAGAATGTAAATCTAATATATCCATATATATGAAATATGGGCCGAACTAAGTAAGAACAGAATTTCAGCGTGTATATTTAAGAACATTTAAACTGAGCATGCCCAGAACTCAAAACTACACACTGCAACCATGTAAGAATGATTCCAGGTAAGAACGGCTACTTAGGAATGATTCATGCTTGGGTATGTAACGACTTCCACATGCATGGCTAGAGGGGCAAGACTCTTAATGCAAATGAACAGCCCTAGGGCTACTAATGTACAGTAAGGACTTAGGAATGATTCACAGTTAAGAAGGCCTTGTGGAAACTAACATACGCACAAAGATAAGACTACCCCCTACCATTCTTAAGTTGACATCTGCATGGTTAACAGAGAGCCAAAGTCTCATGCTTTTCTGTTTGTTCAGCAATGTGTTTATAATGTGTTTACTTTGATTAAAACAATTAAAGGTTTATCTGTTAAAACTGCTGTGATGTTACCATTTTGTGTTTGACTTTATATTTGAAAGGTGCTCATTATTTACATTTATTAGCAGTTTGTGCATGGTTTCATTGTTTGTTGTATACATTTTCTTAAACATAAGTTGTTTTTTAAATTTATTTATTTATTAACGGGTTTTTTATATAGCTCCCACAGATTACGTAGCGCTTTACAATTTAACAATCAGTATAAACAATAACGAAAAAGACTTGTATCATGTTTGCATTGTTTGTGTGTGATCTTGAGATACAAATTTTGTTTAGGTCTAATTTATGTAGATATTTTTTTTTTATATATTTATGTTATAACACCTTTGATGCAGAATGGTTCTTTCTTAATCTTTCAATATGTATTTATGATTTTAATAATTTTGACATTTTTACATATTGCAATTATTAACACATTTTTTGTTTACTTTTGTTAATTAGAAAACAAAGAAAAGCTAGGAAAATCAATCTGCTTCTTAATTAAAATAATTTATGTGTTTCTCTGCTTACCCGTGAATCATGACGATATTTAAGATCCTAAATATACACACGATTCTCAGTTGGGAAACAAAGCTGTTCCTAAATATACGGACCTGGAGAAAAGAATGTTCTTAGCTCCTAAGAAGCCAGGGGTATGGTTAGCGTTTTCTTTAGGATCTGTGAATTGTTCTTACTGATCTGCTCTCTGCGTATATTTAGGAAAATTCCTAAATTATTCTTAAGTGTGAATCAGGTCCTATGTTCTTTCCAGAGATCACAGAGAGATATGGGTGTCAGAAATAAATGGTCATACCTATCAACTCATACATTATTATCAAATTGAAATGCAGATTATAAGTAATAATGTAAAATTAAAAGACATGAGAACACATGTAAACCTTGGCATTTTGTGACTCAACATAGCTTTTATATGCCCATAGAATTCATCAGTATCTTTTAATACCTTTATATGTTACAATAAGTGGGCACACAATTTTCAGCACAAAATATATAATAAACTGAGTTTGGTTCTTTACTTACTAAAATATATTTTATTTAGCATCTGTTTATGAACATGGGTCTAAATTGGCCAGAATCAATGATTTTTCCTAACATATGCACATATATCTTTTTTTATTACCTTGCATGTTTATAACTTGAAATCTTTCATTTTCTTTGAATTCTCTCTTGAACCACAGAAGATCTGTTCCTCATTCCCACAAGTCCAAACAATGAAAAGGGATGTGTACATCAACCACTGGATATGCCTACAAAGGAGGAAATGTTGTTACTAACCAATAAACCTTCAAACAGCAATACCTTTTTATATATGACATGCCTGAAGCAAGGCAGCCTGAGCTGACAGAAATTTCAGAATCATAAAAGACAGCTCCGGATGTAAGATTTCCAATATCCAGCAAGACTTCACAAGCAATCTCAATCATCAAGATCTTAGTCTTATACATGCACAACACTCATGGCAATCTACAACAGTTCAGGAACTGCTCAGCAACAAATAGAACCATTCAAATGAATTACAATATGGATTGCCCTGTGGACATCTCTCTTAACTAAACTTTAACAGATGGCTAAATAAAATGGTAGCTAAGCTGTTTCCATTTACTTTAGTGCATTTGGATGTTAGGAGGAGCAATGATTTAGGCAATGATTATGACTCAGTCAATTCAGATTTGCAGTAATAAAGGCTCCTGTTAAACTGGTGAGAGATGACTTTGGTGCCCCTTATAATGTCTAGCCTCCATGTCTGCCCCTTATAACATACAGCCTCCATCGTCACCACAGACCAACTGCCGTCACTAACTGATCTCCCAACAGTCACATTCACCTCAGAAACTTTCCCGCCAGAAGCTTCTAGAGACAGCTCCTCATTTAAATCCTACCAGCTGACCGTTGCCTAGCAACGTCCCACATGACCTGTGCTTGTAAACAGAGCAGGAGACCTGTGCACCCCTCTCCCCTTGCGCTGCCTGCAATCTTTTCCACCGTTACAGTGCAGGGGTACCACATACATCCCTGGTAACCCCAGATATTTTCATCAATATTTTTTTGGGGTGAGATATATTGATGATCTCTTTCTTTTATGGAGGGGCTCTGCTGAGAATTTACTTGCTTTTGTAGATAAGCTAAATGGTCTTGATACTACTTTGAAATTTACAGTAAATTATAGTAAGATCCAAATCAACACTTTGGACATATTGATACACAATACTTTGACTGGATTTGAGACAGGGCTTTATTGTAAAGAAACTGATAAGAGCACTTTACTGATGGCAAACAGTGTTCATCCCAGGCCTCTTAAAACTAGCCTAATTTATTCTCAACTTTTGCATGTAGTTAGGTTGACCTCTGATCCCGCTAAAGGTGGACCCTGCCCTTCAAACAATGGGTTACCATTTCCTAAAACGTGGACACAAGAAAACAGAAGTTGAAGCATGAGGAACTACTGGTGAACTCTAAATGTGAACCACAAGTTGAACAAATTACTTTCTATACTACATTTTCTACCTTAGCAACCTAAAAAGCTATACATGATCACTGGCATATCATTGCTTTAGACCCTAAAATGGGATTGAGGTTGCAAACACCACATTTGATCAGTTTTAAATGTAGCTCTAACTTACGAGATGTCTTAGTTAAAAATTATGCTTTGCCATCTCCAACTTTTAATTGTAGGACTCCCAAGAAAGGTTCTTTTAAGTGTAATGGCTGCATTAATTGCCACCATATGATTGTAAGGAATACTTTCCAACATCCCCCTCATGACTTGAACTTTAAAATTCAGCACAGCTTATCTTGTGACTCCAAATTTGTGATATATATCATTATGTGTCCATGTCAGAGGATCTATGTGGGTAACATGGTACGTGTGCTTGAAGAAAGACTTGCCATGCATAGGCGTTCCATTAAAAAGGCTACCAGTGTTGTTGGCAATAAAACTCCTCCTGTTGCAAGACACTTTGCGGAAAAAAAGCCATAAAGTTACAGATCTCCGGTGTATGCTGGTAGACCACATCACCCCAATAAGAAAAGGGGGTTGTAGAAATCGTATGCTGCTTAAAAAAAAGGTTGGGTTGATTTACCTTTTCAACACTCTCGACCCAAATGGTTTAAATGAAGAAATTAATCTGACATGGTTTTTTATAAATATTTTATAGATTTTTCTTTATTTTATAGATTAGTCTAATCTCTCGGGCAAGTTGGGAAGCATCACTCAGCTGAGCTTGCCTCCGGGAGAAAAGGGTGCTCTCCCGGAAGTCCAGGAGATCTCCCAGGATTCCAGGAGTCTCCCGGACATTCCGGGAGAGTCGGCAACTATGGTTAAAATATAAGTTTTTTTTATCTGGTTCACCTTCATCTCCCAGTAAAACTGTGTGCAATAATAAACTAACCTTAGTCAGTCATTTTAGTCTCAACACATACTATAACATCAGGAGGTTCTTTCCAGGATGGTAAACCAGTGACCAGTCTCCATCAAGGCACTATGCCAGCTATCTTTACATGTTTTACTACCCTTGTGCACTTTATGCATGCAGCACTAGGAAATATAGAGGTTGGTACAATGGGCTGGATCCAGACTTAAGTAAGTGCTTGAAATTAGTTACTCCTGGGCTAAACATAAACATGAAACCAGATTAAATCAAGCATTAATCTCAACCCCCTAAACCCAAAATGTATATATATTGAGAATGAGGGTAGTTTTCTTATGATATTGATAGTACGATGCAGCCTTTAGGTACACAAAAGCTGCCCAAAGGCCTCCTCACCCTCTTTCACAACAGTGAAAGTCTTG
>WWET01000531.1:123248-142390 GCA_011038615.1 Limnodynastes dumerilii | reverse complement strand
CTACATGCCGATGTGTGCATCAGTCCTAAGTCTGATGTCCATGTATGTGAATCAGTAAGCCATGGTTTCCATGCGTATATTTGGGTTCTGGGAATGTGCAGTTTAACTGATCGTATAAATATGCATGTAGATTCTACACTTACTTAAGTATGAACACGGTCCAACATTTATATTTCAACATTCTGGTTATAATTTTTGAATAGACTTTCTTTTTCCCTATTTTTTTTTACTTTTTTAAATATTTCATGTTTTTTGTTACTAAACTATGTTAATATGAAAATGTTTTAATACTTATAAATTTCATAGAAAGCGAGTTTGCCATATGACCTTCTTTTCCTTTTCAACCCCTACTGACTTTCATGTCTTCCCTGTGTCTTACCAGCTCTCACACTCTCTTCCTTCCTGTGTCTCCAGCTCCCACTTTCTTTAATGTTTCTCTGTGTCTCTTTAAGCCCCATACTTTCTTTTTATACATGTCTTCAGCCCCCAGTCTCTCTCTCTCTCTCTCTCTCTTTCACTCTCTTCCTGTGTCTCCAACCCCCTCTTACTCCTCCTGTGTTTCACGATTTAAAATGGTGGATGGTAGGTTTCGATAAAATGTGAGGAAAAATACCTTCACTGAAAGGGTAGTTAATAATTAGAATAACCTTCCACTAAAAGTTAACACAAAAGACCAATGTAAACATGCTTGGCATAAATAAAAGGATATCTTAAATTAAAACGAGCGTGGGCTAGAATCAGTATGTCAGTAGGCCAGGTGGCTTTTATCTGCTGTCACATGCTATGTTTCCATGTTTCTATAATTTGTTCTATGGCAGATAATCTTTCTCTAGTCATGAAGTGACAAGTAAAGAATACAGAACATAGAGATGTGGATTCTTGTGTGTGTGACTTAATGATGAATATATTTCCACTAAAAATGAACCTTAAGTGTAACTGTATTTGAAGCTCTATATAACTAAACTTGTTATTATTATAATTATCATCATGATCATTAGCAACAACAACAATAATAACAACAACCATTACCATTATTAATAATATTTAATCATTGCATCAATATAGTGATGATGATTTTCTACATTTTAATAATTAACAATCACCTACATATTATTTAACTTAAAACACTGACAAGTAAAATAGAATCAAGTACCTTATTCTGATTCACAGCCTAACTTTGTAGAAGTCACTCAGATTATACTGTCGGTCAGGCACAGGCAACTCTTGGCACTCCAGGTGTTGGGAAACTACAACTCCCAGCATGTACCAACAGTATAATCATAGCTGAAATATCTTGGACTTGTGGTTTCACAACACCTGAAGAGCTGATGTTGACTATGTCTACTGTAGGTTTATGGAAAAAAAATTTGATCAGTTCATGACTAAGGCATTTTGTTGGTTATAGCTTTCTAGTGTTATATTGTTTAGACCCACTAAAGTTTTATAGGCAGGAGGATTGTGATAATTTTTTGTTTATGCCTATTGTGTTTTTAGGAAATTACTTTGTGTTTTATGGACCTGATCCAGACCCCCACATGCTTTCTGTACGTATGGGGTTCTGTCCATCCACATGAAAGAGGGGAGTAAACTCCCGTCACTCCCCTCTCTTGTTCATAAAAAAGTGTGACTTATGCTACCGTAAGGCAGCCTTAATTCAGCCCTAAGTCACACTTGCGGATCCGTGTGTAAGTGGGTGTTAACACCAACGCTGTAAAATTTACATGTTTTCCCCCGGCCACCTTGGATGGGCAGAGGGAAGCACTGTCCCTTACAATGGAAAATCTATCTAAAGAAGTTATGTGCGGAAAACTATCCATTTAGTAAAGGTCTGTCTTCATGTTCTTAAAGAATCTAGATATTAAATAGACTTGGGGGTTTTTTTTAATACCAAAACAATTATGGTTTTATTTAGTTTAAACTAATAATGAATAAATTAAATAGGAATTATGTGGCTAGATTGACTGATATCAGTAATGTTTATAAATTTCACAAGGGTTTGAGAAAAGACCTTGGGTTGGATCCAGACCTAGTTAAGTGCTTGAACTTAGTTACTCCTGGGCTAAACCATGTTGATTGCAGGGGAGTCATATTTCATCTGTTGCAAACAGTATTAGAGTTGAGAGGTGATATGTCCTATCCCAAGTCTAAACAACAGTGTGATAGTAAAGCTGGTCAGTATCTGTGTGCAGTAAGCAATTCAAAGGTATATCCCTGCATACAAAGAGTACAATTAACTTGACTCCCCAAGAAATCAACATGGTTTAGCCTAGGAGTAACTAAGTTAAAGTAATGTAAAATGGTGCAATATCCGTATGAACTTATAAGGTAGCCCTATAGCACTCGTAAGTGATCTGCCCGCACCTAACTCACTCTTATCTGTGAATCAGGTCCTTAATTACGAGCTTCTTCTTAAGTCTGTACCAGCCCAACGGTGTTAGTTATGACTGCACAGAACTCTGCATTTGGTCGGTAAAATACAGAGTAAAAGGGATTTATGGCAGTCACAGTGGTGTGAAAAACTTAAATCATACATGTAGACTATTGTATCATGACAGCTATTCACTAAAAGTCAGAAAAGCATGATACTCTGACAATGTGGGGGGTGAACCTGTGTTATCATTTCTGTGTGATGAATATGAAAAGCAGTAAAGTAATTAAATAGACATACCCCTAATAATACTAAAACTATTAACTATGTAAACAGTTCATTTTAATTTTGCTACATTTAAAAATTGTATATTTTTGTAACATACAGTTACCATATCAGAATAACTCATCCCAAATATAGATTATAGGACAAAAAGGCTATGCGTTACAGGTATACAGCAAACAGGTGGAACCAGGTACAAGAATCTTAGGGTAGAATGCTAGAGCTATTCCAAATACCAGAGTACAAGGAATCTACCAATAATGGGTCTTTTTTAGAGCTGTTTATTTTTATTTATAGACGCTGTGTATGTCAAGATGGCTTAGCAGCAAGGAAGAGATAGAAGATAAACACACTGACTAATTGAGCTCACATGTGCCACTCAGTGTCTTATTACAGTTCTAATTAAAGTTGTATCCAAGTTACAATATGCTGTCATCTGGACAGTCCTGCTATAAATTGGCAGTCCACTCTTAACGCTGCTTCATGCCTTCTACTTTCTCTATCAGCTCCGGATGTCCTTCCCATCTTTCCTGCTCTTTGTGACAACTTACAATTTAACAAGCATTTATAACTTCAATGATAGTCTTAACAACCCTTTATATTTCTTCAGACAACTATAATGATGATCACATCCAGGTAGAACAATGGGTCTATCAATAAGCTGAATATATCAAAATATTAAATGGTAATGCTTTACAATTGCTCCGTATTAGAAATTTTTAAATAGTAAAAGAACCATACAAAAAGGCTGTTAGGGGTGCAGGTAACCTCTTGAGGTCTGCTTGTCACTCCATGTGTATAATCACATTCTGGTATTAGTCTAAAGTATTATTATTATTGATTGCCATAATCAGTTTGGCTGTGTAAGCATGTTTATTTTAGATGAGATTGTTTTGTCTTCTACATCTCAATTTTTTGTAGTTAATTATTTTATTACATAAAGTTAAAGTTAATATATTTATTTTTGTTGTTTGCTATACACTGGGAAGAATTGCACTATGTTGAATTTTATATTTGACCATGGTTTGTGCTTAACTTTTCTTTTGGGGAACTTTATTTATGATTAAACACCATCAAAGAGAAACACTTTCCTTAAAAAAAGCCAAAAGAGCTAAAATAATTACTATACTTTGTTTAAGCTGTAGTAAAAAGCAGTATTTAGAAATACTTCTTTTAAATTATCTTGTATTTCTATACAAAGAAAAAAAAGCTGTAGGACTTTTATACCTTTAAGAAATGTGTAAACACATTGAGTGACTATTAGTTTTAAAAAGCATCTAATAGAACCATTAGTTTAATGATATACAATTAACATAATGTACATTCTAAAGTTGACACAATTACGTATAATAGATAATTAGAACAAAACCCATTTTCAAATTTGCATTGTCAACTTCCCATTTTTGGCTGACTTTGAAAGGAGTATATAAAGTTATTTAGCTATTGAATTATGTTTTCAATGCTGTTTTTCAATTAAAATGGAGTCTTAGCAGCTTTAAAAGTGTTTTCCATTAGTTTTGATTATAAACCTCACAAATTACTATATATAGTGATTTTGTTTTAGAAGAGAAATGGTATATTTAGATTTTGACCTTAAATGAATATGCATAGACACGTATTAAAGAATCTACTAATCAATTACATTTCTGCATACCCCAGATAAGTGAAATAACATTTATGTGTTATATGGCTACAAAATCAAACAGTCCCTATGAATTACATTAAGAAAGATATGTTTCTGAAAAAAATAGTCTATACACTTGAATGTTTATTTAAATAATATTTGATTCAACCTATGAAAAAGATTTAAAAAATATATTGACTTATACATTTATTGACCTAATACTACATTGTTCTTGGATCCCAAACGTTGTCCCTATTGGAGCACAAGTTTGTTTCTTAGCGACTGTCATGTTTTAAAAGCTTCATAGATGGTTCTCTCTATGGGCCGGATTCTTGCCTAAGAAGCAGTCGCTTCTTAGG
This sequence comes from Limnodynastes dumerilii, assembly GCA_011038615.1. NCBI lineage: Eukaryota > Metazoa > Chordata > Amphibia > Anura > Limnodynastidae > Limnodynastes > Limnodynastes dumerilii. The sequence continues at coordinate 137,757 of WWET01000531.1, read as the reverse complement.
TGCGTATCTGTTGTAAAGGACCTACTGCACATGCGTAGTAGCTCCTTTACGCAATCTACGTAACAGATCGGTACTTAGATTGCCTCCATTACTTTAAAGACCGCCCAGAATATTTTAGGGAAAAAGAGGCGGCGTAATGCTGCCTCGGGGAGGGTTTGGGAAAAAGTGGGAGGGGGGAGGTATTTAGATTAGCCGGGGAGGGCGCGGGGGCGGCGGACATTGCACGGATAGTTAAGGTAGTCCTATGGCACTTGTATGTGCCATGAGGTACCTAAAAAGGTGGGCGGCATGGGGGCAGGGTAATTTAGACGTGGGTCTGTCCTCACCTAACTCAGAACGGATCTGTGAATCCATTCCTATATAACTTGTGATTCTGTGAGGCAATCAGAAAAACATGCACTGTTACTGCTCCCTGAAGTCGGAGTTTGGGAAGCCCTGGACTAGCTCATCCCTTTAACATTTATTTAAGGACTGGAAGCTGCTACATGTAAATTTGTGTAGAATGTCCACACAATAGGACAAAGAAAAGACAGAACCTCAACAGATATGTTGGTTTAACCACCATTGTTATATATCCAAAGCACAAACATATATATACCTATATGTTTCAAAATAAAGGTCTGTATAACTCGGATAATGCATTTAAATGAAGATCACAGGATAAATATTTTCAGTTTCACCCCACTACTTGGCCACAAACACGTTAAACGGATATTCAATATGACTTTTTTTTTTTAAATAGAACAATTGGATTTTATATGACAAGCACTACCAGATGCCAAATAAGCATCCCACCAATTAATACTTGTGCCATTAGATGGGTAAATTGTGTTAGAAAGTGTTCAGTATCTTATCTTTACCACTACATGGTACATTCTTATCCAGAGCTCTGGAATAGAATATAAGCAGAGATTTTGTTAATCCTACCTGTCATGGATCATATATGTAAAAAACGAAAATGTTCCAGCGCTCTGTAAAAATTAAATATATAACTAACAGTAGCAGTTTATTTGATTGACGCAACAGTCCAAAAAGATATCCAGTTAATAAATTAAAAATGTCCAATAATAAAAGTGTGCAGGCGGTCCCTGGGGAAACACTTTTAAGCTATTAAGATGTCTTCTCTTTTATCTTCCCAATATCACTTTTTAGACAGGGGAAAAGAAACAATTGGTGCAGTATGTCCCATAAAAAGTAATTTATTGACACATAACATACACTAAAAACAATATATTAAAAACAACCATAGAAGAGCTCAACAACCCCCCTTGCGTGCCAGACATACAGGTGACACAGACAGAACTCAGTTCCCTTTTCAGAAGTTGGCCCAGGTTTCAGCTCCTTGAGATCAGGTCACTGGGAGAGCAACTCGCATGAATCTGGTAGCAGTGTGGTTCTTAGGTTCCACTGTATGCGCTCACTCTGACTCGTTTCCAGCCTATCGTGGCTCTTTCTCAAAGTGGTAAGCTGTAATCTTCTTCTCCCTTCTAAATACTGCCTGCACACCTGTGTGTTAATTAGGTTTGCGGAGTAGTGCTTCGTTACTTATTATAATACTTTCCACATATCATACATAGTGAAAATTTCAAAATTGAAGCTGCACATTCACATAAATATATATAAAAAAACCTGATACATGTAAAAATTTTTATAATTATTTACTCCAATTAGCTGTGTGTCCTTTGTGCACCTTAGAAACGCGGACTATATTTAAACATTTTTATAAAGTGGGTAGGTAGGTTCCCACATCTAAAATAATCCTGCAGCTCTGTAAGCACAGGATGCACCTTGATTAATTAATTAGTACTATGGATCATATATGTCTCTGTCTCTTGGGATAATTGCACTAATATCTTCATGAAAGTATGGTTCTCATATTTTTGTATTGAATAACTGGCATGTACTAGAAACGGCATTTTAATAAGTTTTAAAAAAAAAAGTCAATTTATATTTATGCTTTTACCAAGTCTTAAACTAGAATAAATTGAAATTTTTTTTGCATGTTTAAATTGGAAGCCACAAGAATACTGCACAATACCATGAACACCATTACAATTACAAAATTAAGCCATTGGCTAAAAGCAACATGGGTTTGTAAAGGAAGTAGCAGACAACCCATTGATTTTACTACCTTAGTGTCATTAATGTGTTAAGAGGGTTAGGCTTTCTTCCATTTTGGTCACTTAGCTATAAAAGGTGGGGTTAGAATTTAGGGTGGGCATTAGGAAAGGACCAATAGCTAGCACACCAGGTGGGTGGAGTTAGTGACCTAGTTGGTTTTATATGGAGAAGATGAAAGGATCTGCTGCTCTTGGAAGTTATAAGGGATCACCCAGAAGTCATGGACTGTCAGTTAATATATTGATTGAATTTCCATGTTTGTATTTTTTTTGTTTGTAAGGATAGAGTGTTATTGAATTGGGTCGTAAACACTGGGGACCTGATTCAGAGTTTTAGCGGATGCGCTAAAACGTGCTTTTCAGAGGTGCGTGAAAAGTCAAAAGGCAAAAAGTTAACCCCTTCCCCCTGCCGCCGCAACCTATGTAAATAAATAAATAATTAATTAAAGTATGGGCCAATAGGGCATGCTGCCGCAAGTAGAAATACAAGCGCAAGCATGCATGCCCATGAATGACAAGGCATGCTTGCGCTAGCAGTACTACTAGCGGCAGCATGCCCGGCACCAAATCACGTCACATTGCCATTCCATAAAAAAAAAAAAAAAACATACTTTGCCCTCTAAAAAATACTATGTAAACCTCCATGTGCCCCCAAATAATTTAAAGTAATAAAAATACCAATACCCATCCCCTTCTAATACCAATCCCCACCCCCTTCTTAAAAAAAAAACATACAGTGCCCACATAAATTTTTTTTTTTATTTCCACGTGTCCCTCAAAAATTAAAAGAAATTAAATAAATCCACGAACACTGTCCCCTTCTTTAAAAAATGAATACACTGCTCACATAATTTAAATAATAAACAATGCCACTGTAATGGGCACTGTACTTTATTTATTTTCATAGGTTGAGGCGGAGGGGGTGGCGGGGGAAGGGGTTAATTTTGTGCTTGAAACTTTTTTTTACTAATTACTTTTTCTTTTTTTTCAGCTCCGGTGAGCTGCACCTACACTCACACCATCTCAGAGATGGTGTAAGCATAAGGCTTATTAAGCAGCCACCGGACCGCAGTGGAAACAGTATTTAAATGAGAAATGCGACCCTTTTCTCATTTCAATATCTTTCCACAGGTGCAGCCTGGTCGGATACGATCACAGTCGGATTGGTACTTTTGCACCCATCTTTCTGTGCGCGCTCCCGATCTGGGCATGCGCAGCAGACATTTTGGCTGCACTTCCATCTGAAAAATAGATAGAAGCGCAGCTCTAAATCAGGGCCTGGGTCAGTAAAATGTTAATTTTATTTTCTAGGGGAAGTTGGTACCAGGCATTTTTTATTTGGTGGGGTGCTTGATGCCATCCTTAACTTATAGATAGTTTTAGGGGATATAAAGTTTTCATTAAAGTAATTAAAGGGGATTTATAATGATTCCAATTGCTCCTTTGCTGACTATGGCATGAAGTGCTTGGACCAACCTGCTGAAATGGGTTACTGTTCATAGTATACATTTCAGAGCACTTTCGCATCCACTTGCAACCAACTGTGTTTTGTTTAAAATAATTAATAGTACTTTGTTTACATTTATACATGTAGCAATGGGATTTTTTTTGTAAACCAGCCCTTGCATTTTACACCAATAACTGCAATATTTCCTAATGTGCCTTAATTTACCTATGCCAAATGCTCACTGGAAATTAAGCCTGGGTTGAGGCAGACATACAATGGGAGAACATTTAAATTTTACAGTAGGGGTTAGATTAAATACCTACATGTAGATCAGCGGTTGCATGGTCCACTGATTTGCACAGGAGACTTACTCTTGTAATAACGACTTGGATTTATCATACAGTAAGTGATGGGGCCTGTAAACAGGTGTAGCATTTTCATGAACTTCACTGCAAGGAAGTAGGAACAAGTGGTTGTCACATTCACGATTAATGGTAATGAGGATTCATCTTGCAGGACAGTAACAGAAAGCTGAAGCTGAATCCAATGAGCTGTCAAGTATTAATAATGCAAGCCCACTTACGCACTGTTACACGCTGCAGTATGGAAGCAGCGTGTAATGTTATCATTATACTGTAGCAGGGTATTCAGGTCCTTGTTTCCCCTGCAGCATGCTTCCTTACTAAAGGATCCTGGTTGATTACCTCTCAGCTGGGATGCCCTAGCTGAGGATTTGGCTGTGTGTATTCAGCAGCCAATGGGGATGTGGCTCTCCCCTTAAATAGCTGTACTTAAATTGCTTAAGTAAGTAAGTACTTAGCAAACCGCGCCTTTTATACCCCTTTTAAATGCCTCACCTGCCCACTCTTCTTAACTTCCTTCTTACGGAGGACTGGCACGCCCCTTATTACTTATCTCACTAAGAACGGAGTTGAAGTCCATGTGTACTGAATTCCCGTGCATAATAGTTGGATCTTATGCATAACTTTGTGCTATGGGAATGCCCAGTTTATCTGTTCCTAAAAATATGCACGGAGACTCAGCATCTTCTTAAGGGTGAATCAGGTCAATTATTAATAGCGGTTTGCATATTGATGTTACTTACTCTCTTATTCGTTTTGACCTCTGCAAATAAGATTTTAATTGGATTTTATCTTTTCCTTGTCTATTAGTCCCTCAATCAATCCTCTTCCTCTGTAACTTAAAGCACTTTCACACTCCAGCATTATACACTCTGGCAAAAGTCTGCTCTTCCTCATTATCTACTTGTGGACCTTTTCATTGTAATGGCACAGTAATGGTATCAATTTATAATGTTAGGTGAGTACCTGTATATTTTTTTGTCTAAAAAGAACACTGACCATTGATGTAACAAAACATTCCATTCATATACTTTTAGAGATAAACAAAGCTGAACAGATAATTCTGCAACAAATTTGCATTAACTAGCTGTTGTTAAAGATTGATAGTATATAATTTAGAGTGTTTACAGTTTTGTGTTTCTTTCCTTTATTATTCATCCCCTAATATATGAACAATGTGCTTCTAAATTTTCTGTCACTTTCATTCCAGTAATGGGTCTTCAGCTATATAAATACGTCAATTTACATATTGCTAAAGCAGATCAGCTTTAAATGGCATTAAAGCTTTTGCTAATTACCATGCAATTTGCAAAGTGTCTGCAAGAATGCTTATTATTGTCCAACTAATTTTTTAATTCAGAGCTATATTTATAAACATTCAAAGTGCTACATTGCAGGTGGCCATTATTTACTTGGTTAAGCATCGAGGGGCTACAGAAGCAGATAGTATCTTGCATGGAGATACAATACCTGGCCTTAAAACCTTAAAGTCTTCATATTTCCCATCGCTTCCAAAGTAGCAGAAATGATTTTCACATCATACCTTGTAACATCATCAGATATGCTCCACATATGAAACTGTGAATCCCGAGGATCCAGATCCATGCTGGTCACAGTGACAAAATGGGGGCATTTTATGATCCTAGTGATTTGAAAATGTCCCTTTAGCAGAAGTCAGGATCCATCCATCATCAATTGAATAAAGTATTCCTTGTTTTAAACAACTACCTAAATTACGTTGCTAGACTCCATGTGGTACTTTTTCAACTTCCCCTTTTAAATAAACAATAAATGGAATTCCTTCCTAACAAAGACTGGTGCTGGATAATGCGTGTCCTCTACTGAGTTACTGAGTTACTGATGGATGCTATATGCTACACAGTGGCAAACGCAGGATTTTGAAAGGGGGGTTTCCAATGCGTGTAATACATATGGGGTATATTAGCATATCTCCCAACATTTTGGAGCCTGAAAACAGGACAAAAAAGCTCCACCCTCATCCCGCCCAAGCTCTGCTTCCACCCCGCCCTCATGGTAAAAAATTATCCCTAGCCTGTGAGTGTGAATGTGTGTGTATATGTTATGAAATTAGACTGTAATGCAGCAAAGATTGATGTGAGGGACTGTGTAAAATTGTAAAGAGCTACTTCATATGCTGGCACTGTTAAAAAAAAAAAAAACACATGTAAAATGACAATACTGATAATCTGGTTGTACTATCTGACTGCCAAGACATCTAAGACATGGATATAAACATTCTCTTTGATTTAGCTTCTGATCTAAGCTTTTCTCTCGAAGGATGGCAATTGCATTGATCTTGTATTCTTTAAATTATGCTAAGTTTTTATCTTAATAATTTCCCTCTCCTCTCAGACCATAGCCTTTTCACCTGCAAACTTTCTCTCACTAGTTCTACACATTTTCTATATAATTCTACAAAACCTTCTCATACCTGTAGATATACACCATCAATATCTGTCAACTTTCTCAATCTGTGCAATAACTTTTGTCTTCAGTTCCTAATTTCCACTGTAAGTATCTCACCTTAACCAGGGCCGTCTTAACAGAATTCTAGGCCCTGGGCAAAGCAATGCACAGGGGCCCTTATCCACCCATTTACAGGAATAAAAATGTCCCCCAGTATTCCCAAATCATGTCACTCCAGTCCTCCATTATCTCTCTAGCTCCCAGTGTCCCTATGTGTCTCCAGCCCCCCAATATTTCAAAATCATGTCACTCTTTTAAAATTTTACTTTGTGCACATTTTTTCTATTTTTTTTTTTTCAATTTTCAATCTGGGGGGTTTCCAGAATGTTGACTGTACAGCAAGCACATTAGGCTGACTTATGCTTCAGATCGCTAACTCACACTACCTTTTCTTTGCTCCAATGTAATCTAGAAATTAGAATACACAACTAACTCAGTGAGCTAAATACACAAAATGGTAGTTGCTCAGATCAATTTATAGGTTCAATGCAAACAGATACATGACAGGCCAGGGTAATCTGCTAGCAACAGAAACAGAGGAAAGAAAATGTCCCAGGTGCATGAAATGCCTTTCATGTACCTGTTTGATTTAACCTATAAATTGATCCGAGCATCTTCCATTTTGTGTATTTTACTTGGAGGCATGTCTGGGAGCAGCAGCTGAGAGGGGGTGTTGCTCCACAGCAGCTCTTTTGGAGACTTTAAGGGGTGCCTTAAAGCCTCCAAAATAGCTGCTGTATAGTCCGTTACTATCTGTAAAGGACTTTAGTTGAGTTTCAAAACACATGGAATGCAGTGCAACACCTTATGAGCATTGTAGTCCTTTTTACACACACACACAATTTTTATTTTGTAATTTGTATGTCAACTTTGACCACAGTATAAAGCATGGGTGTCATTCAGACTATCATTATATATGGTTATACTGATTCAACTTGACAATGGTACATTGTATACATTTATTATTATAACAGAATGTTGACTGTTCTTTGTACCTTGATGTATAGATATTTAACTAGATTATATTTCATGGTGTCTATATATCAAGTTACATTCACAGATACAGTACTTTACTTTGTTCATTTCAATCACTGCATATAATACAGAAAATATTATGACCATTAATCCCAGTTAGATATGTCTTTTTTGTGTTAATAATTCAGTGAATTGGGCTGTTTCTTGTTTCTTTTTAATTAGAATCCTTCCCGTTCAGAACAGTGATGAATTGATATGTTAGATTAAATTATCTTTTTATTGACTGCAAAACAGAAATATCTTTCTAATATTGTTAGCATTGTTAAATATAGCTAATTAAGGGTATTTTAAGTTCCCTTAGATGGCTACTTTCTATCACTTTGCTTAACCCAAAAAAACCCAGAACTCAGTTGCCAGACCTCTCCACTTTGATTCAATAGCTGAGTGCATATTTCTCCTGGACCTTTTTTAATACATTGCCCAGGCTTAAAGAGTTCCTCCAGGACATTATGCATTCATGCATCTTGGTACGTGTAATAATGACTAGCGGTAGTTTCTTCCAATATTATAAATGACATACAGTAGTGATTTGTAATATGTGATAAAACTACTGTAGGCCATTGTTTCTAGCGGGGAAACTGTTAGTTAGTTTTATATAGTATATAAGATATACATTAGGTTTCACCTTTATTAATTCTGGGTAGAGCTACTTTGGGTCAATAAATGACCCATAGTAATATTGCCCATTATTAGACACTAAATACTGCAGTGCACACTTTGCTTTACTTACCTTAACACTCTGCAGACAGGTTCACCCCGCTGAGTCTGCAGGTTCTAATCACCGGGATATCTTCTGACTTATACACATACCTCCCAAATGTCCCGATTCCATCGAGAGAGTCCCGCTTTCGGGAGACGGTGACGCTGTCCCACCATAATTATAAGGGGCAGATATAGATGGCTGGACATAACAAGGGGCAGATATGGATGGCTGGACAAATAATAATAATAAGGGGCAGGTATGAATGGCTGGATAAATAATAATAAGGGGCATTTATGGATGGCTGGAAAAATAATAAGGGGCAGATATGGATGACTGGACATAATAATAAGGGACAACTATGATGGTTGGACAAATAATAAAGGTATTGACATATAATAGGGGTAGTCATTTACTAAAGAGGCAGAGATGGAGGCTAGATAAATAATAAAGAGACTGACATATAATAGGGGCAGACATGAAGGCTGGACAAATAATAAAGGGGCGGGCATATGGAGGCTGGAAACAAATGAAAGGGGCAGACATATGGAGACTGGGCATATAATAAAGGGACAGGCATATGGAGGGCAGACACTAGACCCACCCTCTGGACATATGGATGGCTGAAAAAATAAAAGGGGCAGACTCTAGACCCACCCTCTGGGCAGTGCAAGATACACTCACTTCCCCAGACACGCCCACTGGGTGGTACAAGATACACCCCCTCTACCATTGTGCAAAATTTTTTCCCTCTTTCCAATTCTCAAGTGTTTGGAGGTATGCCTGTTAAGATACATGACATCTTCAAACTCAGGAGACCTTGATTTGTGGCTGCTATAAAATATAACAAAATTTGGAGCCTGTGGAGCAAGTCTTCAGTTGTCCTACTGAACAAGGAACAACTATACCATTCAGATTCTTTAACCCCTTCCAGAATGTATACTATTGCCACATACATAAAGATTGTCTAACTGAAAGGTTCATCAGACATTAAAATATATGTAATAACAGTCTATTTCTACATGTGCAACTTGTTCAAGTGAAAAATGTCTTTGCAACAGAAGTTTTGTTTCAATGTTCCAAACTGAAGGTCAAGCTAAGATGTTTATTTCAACAATAGTTTGCAGGTGCTCTTAGGTTCTGTGTGAACCTAGGTCCTTTGAAATTAAAATGCATCAGCTCATTGTTACAGGATGTGTATCTGATAAGAGACTTGCTGAGGGATGTGAAAGAGCTGGAAAAGTTGCCTTTTTTACATTACATGGTCTTATTATCCCTTATGGTGCCTCTCTGAACTAACTGAAGATTTGTGGTAAATATTCATGACATACCTTATCTTGTTTTTTACTGTGTATATAATGTTAGATATAGGCGTAGCTTCGTTGTTGTGCATTTTACAACCCTGAGCTATGTCTCAGATAAGGGCTCTGGCTTTTGCCGAATAAACTTTAAATATTATTTTACAGAGAAAGAATTCCTGTCTAATTAAACCTACATTTACAATCCATATTACCAACTATATGTCTTCGAATGCCAGACACTTTGGGCTAGATTTACTAAACTGTGGAAAAGGAAAAATGGAGATGTTGTTCATAGCAACCAATGAGATTCTAACTGACATTCTTTAATATGTAATAGGAAAGTGAGAGCTAAAATCTAATTGGTTGCTATGGGCAACATCTCCACCTTTCTTTTCCTGCAGTTTTGTAGATCTAGCCCTCTGTGTATCTGTTATTGGGATTAAATGCAACTATTAATAAAGTATTTGTGCTTCAACTAATTCAAAGTTACAAAGGATGCCATATATTAATTTAGTCCACACACTTTATTCTATGTTGTGTATATGTTTGTCAATTTGTCATTTGCAGTTAAAATTAGGTCCAATAGTAAATTTGCAGACATATTAATGGACCGGATTCTGACCTTGCTGCTCCTGCACTTGGAGCCGGATCCTCACAGCCTTCTAACGTCTGTATGGGCTAGGGCAGGACCCTACCTTAACATTTCTGAGTCATTCCCATGTAAAATGGAGATGATGCAGAAATAAGGAATGCACGTTAGGGCTTAACCAACCCCATACAATACAATTTAAATCCCTCCCCTCTACCACCTTATGCAACCTGCCCATCCTGTCCCAGCATTGGAAAGGCTTCCAGCATGAACGCCTGTAATCTAAGGATCTAGATCTGTGCTGGAAGCCTTTTGCGCTTGTCATGCGTGATCATGAAATCCAGGCATTTTATATTTTAAGATCAGAAAACGTCCACATTTATTAAGTCTGGATCAGGTCCAATACTACTAAAAATGTCATCTGTTGTACTTATATCAGGGGTCAGTTAGTTGGAAATCAGTATGCCTAAAATGATGAAATATTTTCCAAATAAGCAACACCAGAAATGTGCACGCAAACCCTTTATGCACTTCCCCCTAATTACAGGCTAAAGGTAGGCCTATACTATTATAGTAATGATACATGAAGTGTTTATTAGCTTTAATGGCTCTTATTATGAATTAAGATTTTTTTTGTTTCTTTCAAAACAAATTTTTTTTATAAAAAATTGACAATTTATAAAAACTTATTTATCTTTTGCATGCATTATGTTAGCAAATACCTCTGCTAGTACTTTGTTCTTCCACCCTTGTTTCTTAGCTAATTCTTTGATTCGATCATCATTGTTCAACCACTATAATGTTATTTATTAACAAATTTACATGGGTTATTAGCTGTTCTTTAAATATGCCAAGACACGGTCATGTATATATAGCAGACCCCAAGTCCCATATATCAAGCCAGTCTCAGTCTAGCCCTGTGGCAGGGCTAGACTGGGACTAAAAATCAGCCCTGTCATTTTATACACACAGGATAGCCTGCTGTAGGGCTCATGCAAAATACTGCTGCATGCTGATGGAGGAATACATAAAACTTAGGACTAACATCAGCATCTGCAGTGGAGCTTGTGGAGCTTTGAGCATAGCAGCAGCAGAGATCTAAGGTTGGGTCCTGCTGTATTCAGCTTTTCATGTGTGCGAGGAGAGACCACAGACTTATGAACTATTCACCCTACCATAATATTTCTAGATGATGTGTTAAGCAGGAGGATGCCACGCAGGACGGCGCCAGTCTAGTGAGGCACTCATCCTCCCACTCCTCCAGTGGAGTTACCCAGAGCAGCTAATAGGAAACCCCATCTCAGCTGCTAGTGTCACTAGGAAGCAGAGAGCGCATGCACTGTGGAGGAAGGGAAGACATCAAAGGAAAGTGAAGAAAGCACATGAATGGGACGTAATAGGAGTCTGGAGAGACATCAATGGGGCATAATAGGAGGCTGGAGAAACATCAATGGAGCATAATAGGAGACTGGAGAGACATCAATGGAGCATAATAGGAGGCTGGAGAGACAGCAATGGGGAAATAATAGGAAGCTGGAGAGACATCAATGGGGAAATACTAGGAAGCTTGAGAGACATCAATGGGAAAATACTAGGATGCTGGAGTAGAGCCGTATTAAGACTTAAAGGGGCACTAGGCAAGATACCAGTTTGAGCCCCCCTCCTTATTCACTCCTTGCATTTGTAATGTAACACATATCTCACTCTAGCTTTAAAATTGAGAGAAAAAACCCACAATGCAACTATAAAGAAAAAAATTATTATTTAAATGCCTGATATCATAAAGTGCAAACAACCAAGTTAAGAATAAGCAATATAACCAAGTTAATATCCCCATAATCTCCACTGCCAATGTAATATCCCCATTGCCAACTTAATATCCCCAAAATCCCCACTGCCAATTTAATATGCCCACTGCCAGTTTATTATCCCCCTAATCCCCATTGCCAATTTAATATTCCCATAATATCCCCATTGCCAAATTCACATGCCCACTGCCAGTTTAATTCCCCATAGTCAATTTAAAATACCCTTAATATCTCCTATGGCCGCTAAGAACTGTACATGGATACTATAATCTATTAACTATAATGTGAAAATTGTTAAATTAGAGGGCGCAAATTTAAAGTTTGCAGGGGGGCGCCGAACACCCTAGACCGGCTCTGGTCTGAATAGTAAATAAGGGCTGAAACGCTCCATTACTGTACTATTTCCTGCCATTGGAACAAAATTCCGTTATGGAAGTCAGGATCAGGAGGAGCTCCTTGTGAGTGGAAAATGAACATTTTGCATCAATCTATATATTGTTAATACAGACTGTATACATTGGACTGGATCCATGCTGGATTCGTAAGTTGTCTTGTTCATTCTTACTGCGCATGCGCAGTACTGCAATTATGGACTTAAGTCCTGGTTGTGCAGAACTGGTTTCCATACGTCCAAAACTTCCCTATGAGGGGACCTCTGTGCGTAGTTAATACGCAAGGTGGGTTAGACTTCATATTTAAATTGTTCAGTAATGGCTGAGTTTAGCCCTTACGTACAAGCTCTTACGTAGGGACAAGTTAAGGTAGTGTTCTAGACACATAAGTGTCCAGCATTCTGTACAAGAGAAGAGGAGTGTCCTATCCATTCATGTACTTAGAAGCGGACACTGAGCTTCTACTTTAGGATCTGGTGCATTATTTTTATTCCTATAAGACTGTAATGGTTTCTGCAGGCAGCATAACGTTTGGCTATCCTATGCAAGGGACAGGCTGACAAATTTTGGCCAGTTGGACAAGCCTAATTATTGATGCTAATTTGGTTACATTAGTTGCCCCATATCATGCCCCACAGTAATTTTATCCAGTTTTCAACATTTACATACTGTAGTTATTCCCCAACATTAATGTATGGAACATACTGCAGGTATGTAATTTGTAACACTGGATACAAAATAGTGTGATTATTAATAAAGGGGAACTAATATTGTTTATTAATAATATGGGAAAACTGACCCACAGTAGTTTTATCCAGCACTGAAAAAGATCCACTGTAGTTTCTACTTTTAATTGAAAAATACATACCGTTATTACTCATTATAATGGAAAGAAACTACTGTATGTTATTTTTAATATTGAGTAAAACTACTGTGGGTCCTTAAATGTACTTTTTCCAGTATTACTAAGTAAATAGCAGTGCTCCCAATAGTTTTATAGCTTATATGATTACTTCCCAGCAGGCAACTCCTACACACTAACTCTATGCTGTGTAATTTACACAATGCTCTTAATGGACCAGATCCAGGCTCCGGCACACATTCCGTATGTGTGGGAGTCTGGCAGTAAAAATGAGCGAGGGGAGTAACACTAGAGTAACGTAACACTAGCGTAGCAGTCATATCTGGCCACTTACGCACCTTGCGTGCGTAAGTGACCTGATGTCTGTCAGTCTGGATCTGGCGCAAAGTGATTTAATATAATGCTGAAATTCTCCACATTCAGCTGCTGTTACATCATTGGCCCTGGCCCTGCTCCTTTATATGTATCCACCAATCACACTGAGCAACACAGTCACTGGCAGTCCATATATAGTATAATGGAGACTAGAAGGGCACCTACCTCCTAACAACACAGTTTGCTACAAATGCCAATAACCAAAAGGAAACACTGCAAAGACGCATGTGATAATAAATCACGTTCCATTATTTCCATCATATCTGGAACAATGTCTACTGATGTTGCCTTGGAAACTTCAACACAGACCCTGGTATATAATACACACGTTATAGTATTTTAGTATTGTTGCTTGTGTGCCAGCAATAGGGATGTTATTATCTGTGCATGTGATTTATGTGAGCAATGTCTGGGTTGATAAATCAGCAGATGGAATAAAAAATAAAAAAGTGATGTTCTCACTAGAAAAATACAACTTAAAGTGGAAAAACAAATTTAGCACTTCAATGACAACCTGAAATACTAGTATAAATTGTTAATATTTTACTGCCAATATAGCAGCAAATTTACAATATTCTACAACAAATTTTTTTTACATTAGACATAACAAGCACAAGAAAATATACGAGGGAAACAAATATTAACTACCACAATGTGTGTGGCACACTACCTGAGTAGTAACTGTCATATATTGGTGTCTGCCTTACACATATATATATTATATGTCACAAAAGTTCTAATTACTTATTTCTGCAAGTCTTTACAAAGGTTTTCATAGGTATTTTATATATTCCACATTTTGGGCCTGATCCTGAGCTACGATGTAGCGCTGAGCGTGCTAACGCTCAGCGTTACATCGCTGACTCCCCCCTGGCACTCCCCCTGTGTGGGCGTATGGCCCCTTCCTTACGCCGGCTGAAGGCTACCCTAACTTCGGCCGGCGTAAGGAAGGGGCCATACGCTCGCACAGGAGCGTATGGCCTCTTAGCACGCCCCCCCACCCTCATTACTTACCTCCCCCCGCCCACCAG